>NDXZ01047057.1:0-13873 GCA_003055125.1 Paykullia maculata
CACAGGTAGCGAATGTTTCTACAAAGTTTCATAAGAATCGGTCAAACACATCGCCCTAAAATAATTTTGGCCAAGAAAAGTGGTCGTTGAAACCATAGTGCATAGGTACGTGTTAAATTTTAAAATTTTCGTTTTCATTTAAATTTTTTTAAACTAATTTATTTACTTATTTATTTTTTGCAAAGGGAACGTTTTTGTAAACTTTTGATTATTGTAAATCATGCAATACCTACTTACATATGTATGTTCTTATATAGGTACATACCGCTCACCGCACATATCGCTCATAACTCAACAAATTTTGCAGTTAATGATGCAGAATTGTTCACTATATCATGCTTTATATTGTGTAAAAAATTCATGCCTGTAAATTCTCCTTTTGATAGAAGAAAACTTTTAAATATTTCCACTGTGTTTTATGTAAATTGAAAACTATGAACTCATTTTCTGTAAAACTAGTTTTTTTGAGTAATGACATTCTTTAAGTAAATGAGCGATATGCTCGAGACTTTTACATTTCTATGTCCCATTTATCATCCTTAGAGTTTTACATGCACAAAACTTAGCGTTATTCGTACCTATTGGTTATTTGTATTTTTTTATTTAATTCCAAATAAAACAAAATAATTAAGGGTTATTTTGTTTGTACTTATGTAGATAAGATGGCGGACGATAAGCAAAATAAAAAAATCAACTTTAATAATTGTTATTTGCGATTAAAGTGGGGTGGGCAATGTTCAACCTTGTTTGTTTGTTTTACATTTATACTGTAATAAAAACAAAAAACATACCTAGGTACCTAGCAAACTTTCGGTTTTCTAATTAAATCCAATTTGCAAAAATTGCAAAAGGCGAAATGAAACCACAACAATGTTAACTCAATAAAGAGAATAAAAAAACTCGGTTTAAATTGGGGTATTGTTATGAAGTATTCAGTTAGTTATGTAGGTTACATTTTATACAAATTACCTTTCTTTTTTAATTACTGTAAAAATGTCTAAATACCCACCTACTAATGTATTTGTGAACATTTTTGTAAATATCTTATATTAATAACACATTCTTAAACAAATTTTCAAAAAATTTTTCCTAAATTAAATAACAAAATCTACAAATGCATTTCTCATCCCTGTTACACATATTGTTCTTTTCCAATTTAACTACAAAAACAATAACAACAATTAAAATACAACAAGTACATAAAAAAGATAAGAATACATACTAGATAAAAGAGATAAAAAAAATAAATAAAAATAAACAACACACTAACAAAACAAATATGTCAGATTAAATAAACATGTTGTCAACTGTTTGCAAAAGCTCCGCAATGGTAATTTTTTTATCAAAACGCTTAAGTATCAGATAACAAGACATTCGATACATTTATTTTGTACACGTTCAAAAACCAAGGTAATTCTAATCGTAATTTATTTTTTCATTTTTTCTAAATAAATTGTTTTGTGCAAACATCTTTGTTTTAAAATTTTGCTGTAATTCTTTTAAACTCATTTTAAATACTGTTGTATTAAGACTACGCTCCTTAAAGGATTAACGGGAACACATATATGTGAATTTGTGTAGTAATCAAAGTTTAACCGTACCAATTGTACCAATTTTGACAGTCTGCTTTATATCGTTTACTGCTCTAAGTGAATTTCTTTGAAATGGTTTATTTTTAATATGTAATCTATCAACGTCAATGACAAAACCAGAATTTACCAACTTACACTTAATTGTTATTGTAATGTGTATTACTCGTGCTCATACACTAATAACGGGAACTACTTTATTCACTAAAGAATGTAATTTATGTATAAAATTTAGTTAGGAAACAATATTTTTTTAATACCTTATTCCATTATGGAACTATTTTTAAGATTATTAATTTTGTAATAATGGACAGTTATTAAGATAATTATGTCCTTAAATTTTCGTTTCCTATATTTTTGCCATTTATGATACACAATTCAAAAAATCTTTTAAGAGATTTTCTGAGTGCTACCCAACAAAAAGGATAAAAAGTATAATTAATTGTATTATTAAAATAAAAAACCTTAGGCCGATTAGCTTTAAAGAACAGCTAAATATTATCAACTTATTTGATCACTTTTTTAATAATTGAAACAAAAATTGAGGCAGTAGTGGTTTTTTACCTATATCTTAAGACATTAATTAACTGTAATAAATGATTTTCAATTGCAAAAATTTCCCTTATACATGCATACAAACACATACCTTTATGTAAATGCACCTAGATACATACCGTAGTTATTTATTTATGTATTCACTGTAACATAATTTTACTAAAATTTAATACCGTTACCTTTTACCGATTTCGAATTGGCAATTAAACTTGTTAAAAATATTCTACACAGCCCTGAAGCATAAATAATTAATTTGAATAGTTGTGTTGTTTACCTTTTCAAGGTAATAGGTACAAATGGTTTGTGCTTATTTAAGTTTTTAATTATATATTTATTAAATGTATGTTTATGATCTATAAAAAGCTCTTTTTTTCGTTGAAAACGCAAATTTTGCATCACTGTCAAATACAGACGGTTTTCTAAACATTTTTTTTCTTATTGAGGTGGTAGTTGTAGTTGTTTTTTATTTTCGTATTTGTTTTTGTTGTGAATAGCAAACTAGCTTTTGTTTTCTCAATGAAGGTTTTGTACAATTTCAGGTCGTTGCTACTTGCATTAGTGTAAAATTCTATTTATTTAAGTATTTTCTTTGATATAAAATTTTTTTTTATGAATAGCGAAATCAGAAGAAATTTCGTACATCTATACACACCTATAAAGAAATTGTTAAAATTTAGAAAACAAGGGAAATGTATATAAAAATATAAGCAAGCAACCATTTTTATTTTAACTCTCATCCCATAACACCTGGCAACCATTATGAACAATACAGCAAAGACGAAAATAAAGACAAAAATAATAATAAGGGCAAAAATATATACAAAAAGATAACCAAAATGAAGGAAAAAAATTATGTATGTATGCACTTGAGTTCCAAAAAAAAAAGTAGCAGCTGTCTTTAACATAAACCACTACATAATTTTTTGTCAATATTTTCCTAAATTTTTCTTTTTTTATTTTAGTTTAACTTACCTTTTCCTGCTCATTTTGTGGAGTCATACACGCGGGACTGGGCTGAGTACTCATTATAAATCACACCTTTTATCTATATTTATGAAGAAATACAAAGAAATTAATTGCTTTAAATATTTTGCTTTTTTAATCTTCGACTTTGCTTGGTATTTTTCCGTCCTTATATATATAAAATTAAATTTGTTCGATTAATCACTTTTTTCAACAATAATTTATTTAATTTCTTTATTATCTTTTTATTCCGTCACCCTCAAAAGAAAAAATTTATGTATATACATATGTATGTATATATTTTTTCTATATTTTTCTTTGTTCGTCTTATACATACATATGTATTCAATTTCAGGCACGTAGTGTTAATTTAACGAATGCACAGGAAAAACTTATCCACTTTTTAATTGAATATTTTGCTAATTGTTAGGGTTAAACTTACTTTTATTTATTTAATTTAAGGAATTTAAATACTTTTTTTAATTTTGAGACTGATTTTTAATTTTTTGTATTTTTCAATCGCAATTATATCTTTTCTTTTTAACCGAGTTCCACTTTTTCACCAGAGATCTTTTTTCCGAATATTTTCCTTTTCGCTTTGCTGCTAATAATGCTTCTTCTTTTTTGTTCGTGCTATTCGCAAAAGTCATCTGTTAATAATATAGCTGAATTATGCTGAATGACAAGTATAGTAGAGTTGTATTTGGTAATACAGAGTTTACTGGTTTCTTAAATGTTTCAAAGTTAATGGTTAAGGGCTATATATCTAACAAACGGTTGAATAAACATTAAATATTTTACGTTTGCGTTAGCAGACCATTTGTTTAGCTTTATTAAGTAAAAACCACCAAAAACAGGCATAAGAATAGAATGAAAAATTGCTTCCTGCCAAATTATAAGTAGGTTAAACAAATTAACGTAAGTTGCAAAACTGCCTATTAAACTCACTACGAATAGGTCTTATGTAAACACAAATCTCGCTGATTTTTTCAATCGTATTTTGTTCTTAATACGTAATAAACGTTATATTTTATAGTGTTTTAAGAAACTTAAATACTATTATATATAATTTATATAAAAATTTTATATTAATTAAAATTTATATATTTCTTAGTTCACGAATGAATAACTAAAGAAGAATCAACGATACTAGTTTAAAAACTCAACCCTGGCTACAAAGAAAAAAGTCATCATGATTTTATATGATCTTTACAAGAGAATTAATATGAGTCATCGTCTAAATGTAGTGATATATAAATTAGCATTCACACATGCAAACAAAATTAACGAAAACAACATTAGGCTTATTTGCAAGAGAGGCAAAGGAAAATTTTATTTTTGACTCCCTTGCAAAAAGCGTAATGTTGTTTTCGTTAATCTTGTTCTCGTGTGAGAATAGTCAATGGCAGTAACTTCATTTACTGTGAATTTAAACGTTTAAAAAGAAGAAGCATTGACATTGTCTGCAAAAAATAAATGCCACACGAAGAAAAGAACAAAAAACAATTGGAAATAGAAGCAACACAATATTTAAATAACTTCAAAATTTTTTAACAAAAAATTGTTTGTGGTAAAATTTGGTGAAATATAAATTTAATAAAAAAACAGGTAATATTTAAAAACTAACAAAATATAATCGTTTTTAATATAAACCACAAAAGTTGCAATAAATAGCGATAAAGAAAAATTAATAAAAACTAACAACAAAACAGCACAAAGCATTGTGGTTCTGCAGGCAGAGAAAAGATAATAAAAAGTACATATTCCAAAACAGAAAAAGCGACATGAAAATATAGTATACAAATAATTTGCCAAATTTTTGTTATTTGTCTTCACAAAGCAATTTAATTTTCTGAAAACAAAAGAAATTTATACGTATTGCGTTTAATAACACTTTCAGATCGAGCAACGCAGCGATATAAAAAAAACGAGTTTTTACGACGTGTGCTCAGTACCATCATATCTATTGTTTGAGTAGAAGTAGACTTTTTAATAACTTTATTAAAGTCCATCAGCTGCATAAAAGTCCAGAGTCAAAATGAAAATTACTGTAACAACCACAACGGATAAAATTTTTGTTCTTGATGTTTCAGAGGATTTGGAACTAGAAAATTTTAAAGCCTTTTGTGAGGTGGAATCTGGTATTACCGGCTCACAAATGGTGGTTATCTTTAATGGAAAATCGTTGATGGACAACCAAAAACCTCTGAAACATTTTGGCATAAAAGATGGCGATTGTGTTATGTTACAAGTACAGCGTCCTGCATCCGCCAGATCAAATTTGCCAGCTGCAAGTCGTGGTACTCCAATGGATTTGGGTAAGTTAAATATACATACATACCTACATAGTTTTTGTTTTTATATTTATGAATTTGCGTGCAGAAGCAAATGTAGTTGAATCTTGCAATGTAGGCGTTGTAATTTTAAACATGTGCCTTAAAAAAGAATACGGTTCGTTATACATAAACACACAAGCTTAAAGTATTTTGTTGTTACTGGTAATGTTTTTTAACACAATGTAGGTATTTTTTTTATTTTTATTTGTCATGCATTTATTTTTGACTTTTTTATCCGCTCGTCTGATAGAATATTTTGTAGAAAATGCATTGATGTGGGTAGGAGTTGTATAAGTGTTTGTGTAATTTATTTTTGTTTTAGATTTTAAGAACTGGGTCAATGCGCTTTACAATATGCGTATATGTACATATGTACAAATATTGTTTTGATGATTTTATTTTTATACTTTATTACTTTATTCCACAATTAATAATAAGGCAATTACAGTATCGTATTATCTTCTCGTTATGTAAATTACTACAAGAATTAAAAATTCATATAGGTATGTACAAAATATTTGAAATATTTTCATTTCGTTAATGTTCCTTAAATATGTACATAGGTAGAGGATATTTAAAAAAAAGCTAAGGGTTCCTAACGTACCAACCTTAAAACGTTACCCCCATATTCATAAACAATTTATAATTTTAAAACAAAATCTGTTTTATAAACCTTTGATACCTTTGATATAAATCGTTTATGGGGTTAATTTTTGCGTTATAAGCAGTCGTATAGTGCAATAATAATCAACCTGAAACAAAAAATATCAGGAGAAATATGACATAGTCAATTTTTTTTATTTATTTACCCGATGTACTTTTGCAATATTTAATTATTTGTAGTCATTTTGTTAATTTTAATTTCAATGAAATCTATTTTAGTGTAAGTGTTTAGTTCAAACAGCTAAATGCAGAGCGTTAACTGTGTATTTTTACACCCTTGCAATTATATTGTCAAATACTGTATGAAAATTCTTTTGCACAACAAAAGCTCTGAAAAGTTTGCGCAACAATTAAGACTTGCAAACTTAAAATCGTTTGTTGTGTATCAAATTAAATTAATAGGCTATTTTTTGTTGTAAATTTTCATTTCTTATTTCCTTAAACAACGTTAAACATTATACTGTGTCTCGTTGTTTAGGCAATTTTAGGTTTTTTTTTTTGTTATTTTCAGTATTATTATTATTTTTTGTTTGTTTTTTTGGTTGTTTGAGATTTATGTACAAATAAAAATGAATCTTTAATTAGTGACTTTTCCTATTTAACGCAAATCTGACAATTTTCGCTGTTTTAAAATGCAAATAAAACAGACTAATCAAATATAACATTTTTTTTATATTTTTGAGTACGAGAATATACCGAATAAGAATCACCATAGGTAAACTGAGCTATTCAGACTTTTTTTCATATTAAATGCTGGATATTTTTACATAATATCATCATAAACTTTCAAAGCTAGCATGTGGATTAAAAATTACGCACACACATACATATGTACATATTTTAATAAAAGCTGTCGGAAAAAAATTATCTAAAAAAGGGTATCACCTTCTACACATTCCCCTTCATTTTGGTATTGAAATGTACATTTGTACATGTGACAAGTACGAAATTAAATCTACGTTTTTTTGGGTTACAAACGCCCTTATCTACTGTTCAACTGGTAATATGTCCGATATATTATTGGTAGAACTTTCGTATATCGCAACAATTTATTGATGCGTCCGAACAAACTGATGTTAACTAATTTACAAATATTAATAAATATTATTTTTATTTATTTATTTATTTAGGATTATTATTAGTATTTTATAGTACTTTGCAATTCTTATTTACATCAGTATTTTTATAAACAAGAAAATACATTCACTTATAATTATTTTTTATAAAATTCACACATTTTTTTTAAATACATTAAAATTTTTTTCTGTTTTTATATCATTTGTAAAGCCTATAGTACACGAAATGTAAAAAGCAACATGCGCATGTGTTTCTAACGTCACGAAAATTTTTAGCATATCGGTAACATTTTTAAAATGAGTTGAAGGGGCTACATGCGGTAAAACTTTGATTGTACACGAAATGTAACTGGGTGTTTTTAAAGCTAGAAAGTGAAAGTACATGCCATGTAGCAAATGTCGCTTCATGATGACGACAAAATTACGTCAGAGTCACATGCGCATGATGCTTTTTACATTTCGTGTACTATAGTGTATTAAATAATTGAAATCCTTTATAAAATAGTGATCTTTGCATTGCTGTTGTAGTTGCTTTCCTTATTCTGAAGTTTTTGGCATTTCGCAGTTGATATGGTTGTACTTCATTAACATATTTAATTTGGTCGCATAGGTATTCTGGAGCATTACCATGTTTAATTTTATGTACAAAACTAAGAGTAATTAATTCAAGTCGCTGTTTGATATTTAGCCATTTGAGTGTATCAAGCATGGCTCGAATTGATGCATATCTATTTAATTTTAAAATAGTCCGCATTGCTTTATTTTGTAGTTTTTGTAGTCTTTCCAGTTGTGATTCATTATAGATCAAAGAAAATGTATAAATATATATGCTCTAAATGTAATTGGTTAAATAAAGCAGTTTATGATAATATGAGCTTAGTATTTTTTTTCCTTGATTAATAGTTTTATTATTGGTCATGCTATAACTTTAAAGAGAGTCATTGCCGCCAAATTGTTTAAAATAAATTGAATAATTTTCTGACTAAAATGACATCATTAAAATAAATTTAACGACTGAAAAGGCGTAACACACATGATTTTAATTTTTTTTGTTTGCAAATCAATGCTAAGTTCAAGGATGTTGAAAACGAACGTAAACATTAAAATTTTTTGCCAATATAAAAATATTGCACAAACAAAAAAGCTATTGGAATTTATTGTTTATAATTTTTGCATCCTATAAACAATATATATATATATATATATATATATATATATATATATATATATATATATATATAAACAATAAATTAACTAAATTAAGAAATAAAACCAACAATTGCGATCTTATAATTTAATTTTTTAATACATACTTATAAACATATGTACATACAAATGTAATGAAAACAATATTTCTAACCTGAATTCAAAATAACAGATGAAGCTGCCATACGTAACTTAGATTTTAGCAGCATAAATATACCGGGAAGTAGTTCGGGCAGTATGGTTGGCGGCTATCGTTTGGGTAACATGCCTTCTGGTTCTTCTATACTTGAATATAACGACTCGGATGAATTCAATGTTAACTATGATGATGATCCAGCTGCTGTACGTAAAATGTTTCTCGATAATCCCGAATCATTGGCATTGTTGAAACAAAATAATCCTCGCTTGGCCGATGCTTTATTATCGGGCAATATGGAAAGTTTTGAAAAGGTACTTAAGGAACAAATTGATGCACGAAAGGCTCGTAACGCTCAACGTTTGCGTATGCTTAATGCTGATCCTTTTGATCCAGAAGCTCAACGCATGATTGAGGAAGAGATTAAACAGAAAAACATACAAGAAAATATGGCTGCAGCTATAGAGTTACATCCAGAAGTTTTTGGCACCGTAACAATGCTGTAGGTTGATTTTGGTTTATTTTTTTATTTTTAATTTTTTTGTTTGCTTTAATTGAGTAGTTTAATTGATAAATGTTTTCTGTAGTTATATAAATTGCAAAGTTAACGGGGTTCCCGTTAAGGCTTTTGTGGACTCTGGCGCTCAAACTACCATTATGAGTTCGGCTTGTGCGCAACGTTGTAATGTCACACATTTAATAGATACAAAGTAAGTATTTTGAGATTGAATTTATTAGTATTGAAATTTAATATCTATGATATTTTTTTTTTTTTTTTGTTCAGATGGAGTGGTATTGCTAAAGGTGTTGGCACCCAACGCATTATTGGTCGCATCCATATGGGCAAATTACAAATAGAAAATGATTATTTGGTTTCCAGCTTTTCAGTTTTAGAAAAACAACCCATGGACATGTTGTTGGGTTTAGATATGCTCAAAAGACATCAGGTAAGTAAACCTTTAACAAAGTTTTATTTTTTTCTTACATAAAACAGAAGAACATGTCTAAAGTTGGGAGGATTTTTTTTTCTATGTATAAGCTTTTACAAGCAATCGTAATAGCAATTTGAGTTTTTATTTTGCCTGACCTTTATTTAAAACTAGCCAAGCCCCTTAATGAATAAAAATGCATTCTAAATTTTACCTGAAAATTATAACTTTTTTATGGGCGTGGCCCTGCCCACTTTTTAAATCACGAAATTGTATAATCATGAGAGTTCAATATGTGTGCAAAGTTTCAGAAAAATTGGTCAAGTGCAAGTGCTGAAAAAAAAAAACATTTATTAAAAGAAAAAATTCTAATTGAAAAATTAATATTTATTTGTATGGGCGTGTTTAATTTTTATGTATGGGCGTAGCCCCGCCCACTTTAAAAAAAATTTACCACCCATAAACACTCCCTGGAATTTGTACAACAACTTGCCAAAGTTTGAGTCCGATCGGCTTTACGGTTTCGGATTCTATAGCTAACACACACACACACACATCAGAGTTTCACTTTTGTAAAAAAAAAGATTTTTTCCTAAACAAAAAAAAAGAAGAATTAATAATCCATGGACATACATTTACAGAACGTAACTGATAAGATATCGTTTTAAATGTTTGGAAATGTCCCAGGAATAATTATTATTTTACTTTCTGTTGTTTATTGCAATTTAAGAAATATAAAAATATCCTAGAAATTAGGCCAAAAATGTGTGGATTTTGTAAGGAATCTGTTAACTTCTTGAGCATTTAATGATTAAATGGAAATTTACAGAAATAGACTGCTTAACCGTTATGCCAGATTACCAGATGTTTAAAAATATGCATGTAAGACAACGATTGTCGATTGTCGTATATAGACAAAATCAGTCGTAGAAAAGCGAAAGGAAAGTGATGGTGTTAAGAGCGTTTTCTTCCAATTGTATACATAGGTGTTATTAGGGCTCAATAAGTTGACTTGTAAGTAAAACAAGTTGATCTTTGATATTCTTAAATGTCAATCAAACTTAATGGTTGTTAACTCAAACAGTTACTAAAGCAGCCAAATGCTTCGTTATATTAAATCTAAATCAAACAGCTGAGAGCGACCAATTTTTGACTTGTCATCCCAAAAATTCTTAAAATACATTTTTTCTGTCATCAAAAATAATAAATATTTGAGTTTATTGAACGAAAATTTCATACAAAAGTTGTTTTATAACATCAATATGATGTGAATGTCGTGTTGTTTAAAAGAAGAAAATACGCTGTTCGTAAAAGCAGCACTACACTGCACTGCATTACGACCTCTGGCGTAATTAACTTCACTGCTTTAATAGAAATTCCTAATTCAAAAAGTTAAGTGTTGCCGAAAAATTAAATAACTTCTTCATCGTTTGTTTTTTTCTGTTGTTTTTAAAGTTTATCATGATGACGCAGTGCAGAATTAAATTTTACGAACAGGCCTTACATAAAAAAAAAATCGATACCATAATTTTCATTATAATCTAAAATTTAATTTCAGTGTAATATTGATTTGCAGCGCAATGTCTTGCGCATTGGTACCACTGGTACGGAAACACAATTCTTGCCCGAAAGTGAACTGCCTGAATGTGCTCGCTTGTCGGGCAACTCAGAAGACGAAATCCAAGTTATTGCAGAATCAGCCAACGATGCCGAAGAACAAGCTATCAAAAATGCAATCGAACAAAGTAAACGAGATGCAACGAGTACTGGAGCTAAATTGAATAACTAATATTCAATTTCGTAACAAAACTCTATTGCTTTTTGTATGTTTAGGCTGCACCACGAGTGCAGCGTTTACTGTTTTCCCCGATGACAAATTTGATGAAAATGATGTAGATAATCTCGTCATAAACGGCTTTAAACGCGACGCAGTCATTACGGCACTGCGTAAAAATAATGGTAATAGAAAACAAGCTGTTGATGATCTAACAGCAAATCTAAAATTGGGACAACAAAAATAGACAACAAAATAGACTCTACTCGGACACAACTCATTGGTTTAACAAAAAGAGAAAACAAAACGAAATTTAATATTAAGTTAAAAACTAATTTAATATCCTTCTAGTTTAAAATAATATCAAAAAAGTTAGATATTAAAAAAAATGGAATTTAAATCGCAAAACAACAACAGTCATAAAATACAAAATTCAAGAACAATTAATAATTTAGAAAAAAGCCTACAATTTTTAATTACAAACTACCTCAGGCTGGAAGCATTTCTTATAAAAAAGTTTTTTTTTTTGTTTATTTCATTCGATATGAAATGAAAAAAATATTTATTTTATTTAATATTGCAAGTCATAAAGAAATAAATGACACAAGAAATTTTATTATTATAACCATGATACCATGATATTGTACCATGATTATAAAAAATATACAATAAAAAATAAAAACAATAATAAAACAAAAAATTTAAAAATGTACTGAATTCGATAGGCCCCCCCCTGTTCACATTAGACACGAAGAATTATTATAACATGATGTTTAGATATGCTGTAAAAATGTTAAGGTTTTTAATAGTGTTCAGTGAAAAATAAAACAACAAAACTACCTGCTCTTAAGATTAAATGTTATTTCATACTATATTTGCAAGTAACAATCAAACTTTTTTAATTCATACACTCACTCTTCTGCAACTGGTCCCTTCCCTAGCATTTAATACAATTTTTGATCATAATCGCGTCCTATGATTCGTCTGCAAGGTAGTGATTTACAAACGTTTCATGTTAACAATGCAGATGTTATTTAACAATTGGTTTACAAAATATCCCTGAAATGGTTTAATTTTAAAGTTTTGGCAAATTAGGTTTAATAAGCAAGAAACTAAACGAAAACAAACATTGAAATAGGCAAATGTCTTTTTCGTTTTTAAAAGTTAAGAGACATTTTTCTTACTAATTTTGCCTATGACAACATATTGAAAATTATATTTAAATTGCCCTGTGTAAACACTTAAGCAACTTGTGGTAAAACTTTTAACATTTACCTAAGTAATACGTATGTATATTTAACTTGTATGAAAGTACTTGCATGGATAAGAATGCAGCATAACACTATCATGATGTTAAAGTAAATGTTAGCACAATTCCTGTCTAATGTGAAGGGGGGGATAACAAAACATAAAAATAAAATATTAAAAAAAAAAAACAACAGCAAAAACATTAACGAATCAAGCAAAGATATGTATGTATGTATGTATTAATTGTTTATATTTTTCTAGGATATACGTAAATTTTATAGAAAAAAAATATAATTGAGGGATTCACAAGCTAACTTATGATATCATAATGTCATATTTCCTAAAAATTTTAAATGGTTTTAGTTGCTTTTCATACTAAAAGTGTCCTTAAATAATATGACTTTGACTGCTATGTTTATTGTGCTGTCGTAAACTATGCTTAGGCGAACGAAAAAAGTAACAACAAAATACTTAAACCATTTTAAATTTTTATGACATACGACATTTTGATATCATAACTAGCTTGTGAATCCCTCAAATAATAAAAACACTACACACTACATACATATATGTACATACATATGTATTAATGTTTTACAAAGATATTGTACTAAATGGAAATATAAATTAAAAATAAAAGAAATCTAAAATTTAGGGAATTTTAAAATTGGCACAAAATATATATATATATATATATGTACAAAAATATATATCGTTAGCTGAAATGCAAAATCACGTAACAACATATTTCTTAAATTTTACTAAAGAGGAAAAAACATAACCAAGACTATAGTAAAAAGTTGTTTCTTACATTCATTTGCATTTTGCTTTAATTTCCTTAAAATCTTTATAAAAAAAATGCGCTCAAATCGGTTTAAATAAAGATTTCGAGTTTTTTTTTTAGTTACACATGATTTGTATTTAAGCTGACGATATATTTATTATTTATTTTTGTATGTAATATCTTTCAATTATTTCTAATATTATGAATAAAACGATTATGGGACTAAATTATCATTGATCCGTTCAGTTTATGTATTTATTTGTTTTGTTTGTTTTATAAATGTAAAACAAAACAGCTTATTAATAGTACATGCATACAAACATAAATACATACATATGTACATAATAAATTGGTGGTTGCGTAAGTTTTATTTTATTGAAAATTTTAAATAAAAGATATTTATGAATACATATTTCTATGTTTAAGTAATATTTTTTAGTTTATGGTTAAATTAAATAAAAATGGATTTAAGAAGAAAAGAAAGATTAAGACATTTTTTATTTAAAACTGGTTTGTATTTAAAAAAAAGAAGTAATATGAAGGATTTTTTGAAGGATAATGAAAAAATTATATTTTGGGCCGATTTCATGTATTTTTTAAAAAAACCTTCGGTA
>NDXZ01047079.1:0-16779 GCA_003055125.1 Paykullia maculata
CTTTGGTAGTGTAGGGTATAAAAATTGAAATTTTACCAAAGTCTTTTAAAGATAAAAATAAATAAATTAATAACGAATAAATAGAACATCATATACCTATCAACATTTTTATAAATATGTTTACACACATACATAAATATTTATTTTATCAAAAATCTAAAGCTATGGTTACATTAGTCAAATATTTTACGAAAAATACGTAACTACCAAGACAAACAGGACAAATAGTTTTAAAAATTATATATTTTTACGATTTCAATTAAAAACGTAATAATTTTTCTTTAATAATTTCAAATTTTAATTTTTTTTAAACTGTCCTTCATTAACATTTCATTTGCAATTTATTACAATTTTTTTTTACACTTCATTCAACAATTTACACAAAATATTTTCAATTTTAATTTTGCTAAATAAACTTAAAAAAAAAATTACAATATTTTTGCAGTTTTTTTTAATACTACAAAAGTTCATAATAGAGAAAGACTGATAGAAGCAATATCCAAACGACCGCCCGGAGTACCTTTAGTGACGGTATCAAATCATCAATCGTGTTTTGATGATCCCGGACTTTGGGGTTTGTACTGTGAAATTAAGATCTTTTTTTTTTTTTTAAATTAAAATTAAACTAAAATTTTGTTTGTTTCCCTTTATGTTCTCGTTTCGTAAAACCAAAAATAATTTAGGCGTTTTGCCAGTGCGTTATGTGTGTAATACGTTAAAGATCAGATGGTCTATGGCAGCTCATGATATTTGTTTTTCAAATAAATATCATTCGATGTTTTTCATGTTCGGTAGGTAAATTCATAATTAAGTTGAATGGAAAATGTTTGTTAAAAAACACTTACATTTGTATAGGAAAATGCATTCCGGTAATACGTGGTTATGGTGTCTATCAAGATGCCGTCGATATTTGTGTACAAAAAGTCAAATTAGGTCACTGGGTACATGTGTTTCCTGAGGGCAAAGTTAATATGACAAAAGAGGAAATGCGTCTTAAATGGGGCGTGGGTCGTATTATATATGAATCTCCCAAAGTGCCCGTAATTATACCCATGTGGCATGAAGGCATGGACGAGGTTTTACCCAACGTTGAACCCTACGTGCTTAAGTGGGGTAAACGAGTTACGCTTAATATCGGTCAACCAATAGATTTGAGCGATTTTATAAATGACTTAAAGGCTAGAGAAGTATCCGAACCAGAGGCTAGAAAATTAATTACCGACAAAATACAAGATGTCTTTCATGTAAGTTCTTGTTATTCAAATAAATTTCCGACATGTTGTTGTTTTAAACAATCTTCCTTTTTTCTTTCTTTCTTTCATTCTATAGAACTTACGCTTAGAAACCGAAGAGCTTCATAGAAAACATAAAGATAATTTGTAATAAAATATTTTAATATTTTTTCAACTTCCCTGCAATAATATTTAAGTAAAATCGTCTATGTATATTCTTGATAAAAAAAATCTGTTGATTTTGGTTTTAAATTAAGCATTTGTTAATTTATTGTCCCCATTTTTTAAATATTTAACTTTAGTTAAAAAAAAAAACAAATCATGATACAAAAAGATTAATAATATTTACTATTTCTTTATTTTTTAAGAAAGAAGCTTATTGTAAACAAACATATACACATTTATCGTGTTTTTTATTTTGATTTTTTTTTTTTGAGAAAAAAATTATCAAAAAAATGAGTCCTAAATAAATTGTATATAAAAATTAAAGTATGTTGAAGTGTTTTTTTTTCAAATTATTATTGAAATTAAATACAAATTTACCAAAAATTTTTAAATAATTTAAAAAAAAATATGTGTGTTTATATGTACGTAGTATGTATGTATTAAAGAGTTTATCAAAATTAAAAAAAAACAAAAATCAAAAATATTCTACGAATTTACTAAACATTTTTTAAAGATGAAGATTTGATAAAAAAATCTTTATACTGGAATTTTTTTATTTTTATTTTACTTTAATACTAGCTTGGACCCGGTCTGTCTCACTACCCCAAACTACACCATTTTTCATTGAAATTGAGAAAAATTCCAAATGAAAATGAGAAAATTCCAAATGAAATTGAGAATTTCCATTTGAAGTTGAGAAAATTCCAAATGAAAATGAGAATTTCGAGTTGTAATTGAGAAAATTCCAAATGAAAATGAGAATTTCAAATTGAAATTGGGAAAATTCAAAATGAAATTGAGAAATTTTAATTTGAAGTTAAAAAAATTCCAAATGAAATTGAGAAAATTCAAAATGAAATTAACTGCCTGGCCCACAAATGCGAACGATATTTTCGTTTCGAATAAATATATTTCAAACAAAAACAAAAAGTTAAAATTTGTTTTTGTTTGAAATATATTTATTCGAAACGAAAATATCGTTCGCATTTGTGGGCCAGGCAGTAAGAAAATTCCAAATGAAATTAAAATATATATGTACATATGTGTATATTTTTTCATTTGGAAATTTCTCCATTTCAAATTCAAATTTCTTAATTTCATTTGGAATTTTCTCAATTTCATTTTGAATTTTCCCAATTTCAATTTGAAATTCTCATTTTCATTTGGAATTTTCTCAATTACAATTTGAAATTCTCAAAATCATTTGGAATTTTCTCAATTTCAAATTGAAATTTTCAATTTCATTTGGAAATCTCTCAATTTCCACGTAAATTTTATTCAAATCGGACCAGTTTTTTTTTACTAATCAACACTCTTTTCCGTTTTCCCCTTTTTTGTACTTTTCACCTTCAGTTTTTTACTCTATACATTTGAGTTTCCAAAAAATACCGGAAACATATTCTTATTTTTTAGAGAAGTGACGAACGTAGTTTATAGTATGTCTTTAAGTTTATTGGTTTAGTAGTTATAAGGGCCCCTAAAAAGTACCAGCGGGCAAATTACGGCATTCGATATCGAATGAAATTTTTTTTCGATCGATCGAGTTTTCTGTGCATTTGGTATAGGAATTCTAATTAGAATTTTTTATTTTCGATCGATATCGAATGCCGTAATTTGCCCCCAGAATATAATTTTACCCGTTTTTACCCCCAGGCTCCCAAACTTCAAAAAAGTACCAGACACCTATCCACTTATTTTTTTAAGTAAAATATAACGCTTTTTAAAATTTGTTTGTTTATTGTTTAGATTAGCAGATTTGAATTTCCCTAAATATTTAAATTTCCAAAAATCCCTTAATGGATGTATACAAAAAGAGAGGAACCCACAGTTTAAAATTCATGTCTCTAGCTTTATGCGTTTGGGCTGTGCGATGATGAATCAATTAATCAATCAATCAGTCACGTTAATATTTTATATATACACTAGATGGACCCGGTCTGCTTAGCTAGACCAAATTAGTTACTCAAAGTTTCCCCTTTTTCTACCACGTAAATTTTATTTAAATCGGATCATTTTTTTGCTTACCGTTTTTCCCCGTTTTTATCCTTATACGTTTAAATTTTAAAAAAAGTACCGAAAATGTATTCTTTATTTTTAGAGAAGTAAAAAACGTAGTTTAAATTATAACGGCCCCAAAAAAGTACCAAAATATAATTTTTACCCGTTTTTACCCTCTTGGCCCTCGGATTTGAAAAAAGTACCAGACAGTACCAGTCCGCTTATTTTTTGAGTAGAATATAATGCTTTTTAAATTTTGTTTGTATCTTGTCTAGTTAAGCAGATATAAGGTTACCGATTTTTCCCGTTTTTACCCTTTTTGACCCCCTAAATATTCGAATTTCCAAAAATCCCTTCTTAGTGGATCTATACAACGTGAGAGTAACCCACAGTCCAAATTTCAAGTCTCTAGCTCTATCCGTTTGGGCTGTGCGATGATGAATTAATCAATCAGTCAATCAGTCACCTTACTATTTTATATGTATATGTAGATATAGATTTAATGAAAAATTTATTATTTTAATGTGAAAAAAGGTTTAAAGCAGAATATCCGTTTTTAAATGGGGTTATTATAATATTCTGTGGTTCCTATAAGGAACAAAGAGATAAACTTCTTTTTTTAGTTTGTTAATTATGTACTGATTGATTTTTTTTAAATCTCTTTTTATATACCCTTCACCAAAGGTGACAAAGGTACATACATATATCGTTAGCTAAAATGCAAAAAGGCGTCACTAACAAAAATATAATTTTGCAGGAGAAGCAAAAAACTTTGTAAAATTTAAACTATAAACATAGTTGCGTCCCTTTGTTTTTTGTTAATAAAAACTTAATTTTTGATTGCAGAAGTGTAAAATTTTCTTAAGACATGTAGTTTTTTGGCATTCATAATAATCAATCAAAAACTCGATTTAGAATTTTTTGTTAGCTACGCCTTTTTGCATTTTAGCTAACGATGTATATAAGTTTGTCATTTCGTTTTTAATTTTGACCCCATAAATATTCCCATATTCTGAATCCTTACGGGCCCATTACTGGTATCAAACTTTCAAAAATGCGAAATCCGAAATCTAAACACGAGATATAACCAAAAAAAGGCAACTTTTTTTTTACACGAACGCCAAATTTGCGCAACAACTTACACGATTGAGCAGCACGTCCAAATGATAAAACTTTATTATTAAAATAAGTGTTCGTTAGCGAAAAGGTCAGATTCTTGTGTCTATAAAATAAAATATTAAAAAAAAGTCTTACAAAAATCGATCAAGTAAAAGTACTTGAATAAAAAATATTTAAAAGGCCCTATTTACGTAAGCCAAGGCCCATGGGAACACACAAGCAAGCATTCGGAGCCTCGCTGAAAAGAAAAAAAAAATAAAAACTTAAAAAAAAAATATTAACATTTTTAGGGTGATTGATACAAGTCAACAACATGTCGCTAATCGCTGTTGGATAGGATTTTTACATCCAAAGAAAATTCCTCTAATTTTCGGAGATTTCTTGCAGTATTTTTTTTCTTTTTGGAAAAGTAAAAATTCAAACCAATTTTTTTTAAAGTGTAAAATTTTTATAGATCTATTTTACTATAGCTAAATAAGTTTGTAAAATGAATAATAAAATGACGTTTATAATATGAAAATAACATGCAATAATAAAATAACGTAACGTAGAAACATTTAAAATAAAACTAAATTCGACAAAAACAATTAAAAGCAAAAAAAAAACATATTTATAATTTATATAAAATCTTTAAAACGTTTCAATATTTCCCCAGTTTGCGGTCGTTGAGTAAAATCGCTGACCCAGCAGGATTTAAAAATTTCCTCATACATTTGCTCCTTCTGAGGAGAATCAACAAAAATATAATTATTTTTAAATACACTCATCAAGGCAAACGCATCAATGACCATAAAATCTTGTTGTAAATTTCGTTTTACATTGAAATTCTTTTGAGGGGAATTTGTATTGGCATTACATTCTTTAAAGGGTGTTCTTTTTGTAGACAACTTTTTTGAAGGATATTCTGCACTTGATATTTTTTCCGTTATCAATTTGCACTTTGATTTATTTAGAAGATTGCGTAAATTTTCCAAACAATTATACGATAAATTTGTAGAATTTGTTTCGCAGAAACAATTATCATGAAAATTATAAGAATTATTGTTTGTTTGCTGCCGATTGGATTGTAGGGCATTGGGTCTTAGTTTATGTTTGACCACCTGATAGGCCACCACTTCATTACACTCCAGCCAATAGTAGGGCATTCGACGATAGGACATTTGCCAAAGTGTTATGCCAAAGGCATAAACATCAGCGGCGGTACTTAAATGTTCTTCTTTTAGTACTTCCGGCGCCATGTAACGTAATGTGCCCTGAAATTTAACAAGTTTATTATTTTTTTTTCAATGTTGGCAAATTTGAAAGTACCTTTGCTAAACCCTTTGCTTGTGGATTATCTTTAGTTAATTTTATGGACGATCCAAAATCACATAGTTTACACTTGTAGGCTCTATATGGCTTAATAGATTTTAACTTATCATGTGGCTTGGGATACATCAATTGTACCATAACATTTTGAGGTTTAATATCCAAATGTAATAAATAGTTCCTGTGGCAATACATTAAACCCGATACTATATCAATGGCAATGCTATAAAATAATGAAAAAAAAAAAATCAACAAATGTTAAACAAGGGAAAAACTTCACCCAAGGTGGTGAAGTTTCCAACGAATATGCCTAAATCCGAAACTACATTTTTGCTAATATTATTTCAAATGTGTTTGGGCGGGAATACGATTCGATTTGTTATGAAACCGAGTATTTGATAAAATTCTTACTTATTCTTATTATTTTTTCAGTTTTTTACTTTTTTCAGTTTTTTACTTCTCTCTTACTTACAATATTCGATGGATTAAGGGCAATTCAATTGTGTCCAAAACCTTTTGCAAACAATGACCATTGAAACGTTCCATCACAACTATAGAAAAATTTATTGTTGATTCGATCTAATAAAAACAAAAATATTTTTATTATTTTATTTATACAACAAACAGCACTAAACACTTAAAAACTAACCTTAAAAATTCTTACAATATTTGGATGAGTCCAGCCCAATATATTCGCCTCATTTAAAATGGTTTCTTTATTTGTATTTTGTAAATTTTTTATAATTTTAACTGCCACCGGTTTAGCTGAAAGTTCAAACGCATTAAAAGTTTAATTATTTAATAAAATATTTTTTAATTATCCATGAATTACCTTTGTAAATTGCTTTAATTACGGTGCCATATGTTCCACGTCCCAATAAATTAGTTTTAGTTTGATTGATGGGTGGACCCTCTTTTAAGATTTCCAAGCGATTTGGTGTGTTTAAAATTAATTCTTTTTCACGATTGCGGGTTTGCAAAAAGGACCTTAATTTAAATTGTTATATTACCTGGCTGGCCCACAAAATGCGAACGAATTTTTCTTTCGAATAAATATTGTTTGCATTTTGTGGGCCAGACAGTAAATAAAAACATTTAATTTGTCATAGAAAAAAGATGTTTAACTTACATTTTACATTTATTTAGTTCTTTTTTTTTATTGTTTGACGTTTTTAATTGTTATGCTTTCTTAAATTCTTTGTTTTCTTTTAAATCTCCTCAAATAACGGTTTTTCAGTTTTGATGTGGCGATGTTGTTGATTTATTAATGTTTGTTTTTTTTCTATTAATGACAGCAAAAGAAATTCAATAAAATCTTGACATAAAAAACAAAATTAATTCAGTTTTTATTTAAGATAGATTTGATTTCACCCTACATTACACTATGGGGTTTGGAAAAAAAACAATTTAAATTTCAAGACATTTTTAATTTTAAGTCAATATTTAACCAGTAATTAAGGTGAAATAACCCCATTTAATTTTGTTATTTTGTTTTTTTTAAATTAATTTTTCATGTATTTTTATAAAAATTTTTATTTTTTTAATTCAAGGTTGTCAACACTTTGCTGTTTAGGTCATGGGTTGTGTTTAGGTCTAGTTTTTAAAAAACTTTAAGTACTTTTCCTAAAACATTTAATTTCATTGTGAAAATTTTACCAACTTATGTTTGTTAAATATTCTTAAATTGAAACTCAAGACAAATTAAAGTTATTATTTAAGAGAATACTGGATACCAGTGTTATTAAAAGTACAGTAATATCCCGACAATCCGGACACGCTATTCTTTTTACATATCTACAAACCGGACAGTACATGTTACGTTTTTACTCCATAATCCGGACACTAAATTTTGTATTTTTTTTACGTAATGTTTTTTGTATAATAACGAAACATTTTACTGTAATACGCGTCTACGTTTGGAAAGTTTGAAATTTTTGGAATTTTGCTTTTTGAGTGTCTGATGACATATGTTTTTCAAATATTTTCCAGTTATATGTATGTATGTATATAAATTTTACTTTATTAAAATACTGTTTAAAAAAAAAAATCATAAATAAATGTAAACTTTTTTAAAGTTTCTATTTCTAACAAAACCTTATTAAATGTATGTAAAAGTGCATTTATAGTAAAAAACAAAACAAAACAAAAATTAACATCTATAATCCGGACATGCTCAGGATTTAGGGTGTCCGGATTATCGGGATAGTGCTGTATATTTTACCGTCCTACCTTAAGAAAACATTTGAGAAAAACGCTAAAGAATATATTTATTAAAAAAATTTTTTCTTTTAAATCGTTATGAAGTTAACCTTTAATTAAAATAAAACTATTAAGTGACAATATTATAGAAATACAAGCAAACTTAACAGCAAATTTATCATATGAACTAAAGTGGGTTCTTTTTAAAAACGACTTTTAATTAAAAATCTTTTATTAACTATTTGGCTATTATAGCCAAAAATAAAGTATGTTTTTAATTAAACCAGTTTAAAATAGGTGGCACATCAAATCGTAAAAAAGTGGGAACTCTGATCAGCTGATTTTGTATAATGTTGACGAATAAAACAAAATCGAAGAACTCAGAAATGACAAAAAAAATTAAAAAATTAAAAATATATGTATTTATTAAAAAGAAAAGTGAAAAACAATATTTTCAAGAACTTATTGCCGCTTTTAAATCAATTCAATATAAAAAAAAATTAGGGAAGCAATGTGGGCTGCTGTATTTTGCGAAATACTGCTGGTTTTGTGTTTTTAGGTAAGTTAAAAACAGCTTCAGCTATTTTTAAGTTTGAAGTCTACTTTTACGTTAAAAGTATATTTTAACTTGTCTATAGTATACAAAAAACATACTTTTAACAAAAGTATATATATGTATGTATGTATTTAACAAGTTTTAAGTTAGAGCGCTTTCACATTGGAAGAAGTTTATTTTGACAAATTTTGTTGAATTCTCTTTTAAATTTTCTTTTATGTTCAGACAAGAAAAGTTTATTGTTTGTTCTGCTGTAATGTTTTTTGTTTTTAAACATGTTTGATTAGCTTGAGCTGCATTCGATAGCGATGGAAATTGGAAAAATTAGAATTCCTATACCTTAAGTAAAGAAAACTGGCATGTTTGTGTAAAATTTCGATTGCTATCAAATAAGAGAATTTGATCCCTGGTTTATAAATTTTCTATACTTCAAACGAAAAATAAAACGGAATTCGTGAGCACCAAAAAGTTTGTACCCCTACTCCTTTCTTGTGTCCTCTCTCTCGTCATTAACTACAGACTTTGTTAAGTAAAGTTTTCACTGTGCGATTGGACAATTGTTTAAATAAAAAGCCTTTAAATTAATTTTTTGTAATATATGTTTGTATTTTTTTATGTTTATTATAAATATTAAAGTATACATAATATTTTGGAAATACCTATACTTTCTTAACATTTTAAAGTTGTTGTGTGTTACATGAGTCAATTGTTAAAAACAATTATGTCGCCCGCTTATTTCATATTATTTTATTTTATTTAATTTTATAGTAGATATTGCTTATTTGAAATAAGTCATAAATAATCCTTTAATAATACAATATTTAGTTTCTTTTTTGTTTATAATTTTGTTGTTGTTATTGTTTGTACTGACCTACAATATATACATTTTGTTGTTTTTGCTATTATAATATTTATATGCATATGTATAGCAATAAAGATAGAGAAAGAGTAAAAAGTAAAAAAAAATTTGGTAACTAATTAGAAACAAAAAAAAAAACAAAATTTTCAATTTTATTCATAGTGTAATTACACAAGGTGAAGTTTGACAACTTTAAATAGCAAGAGAAAAGAGAAAATGTATGAATTTTTTCTATTGCAAAAAGTAACAGTTAATGATTATGGTTTTATTGTGATTTTGCTTAACGAATTATGTTTTTTAAAAAATTTGAAGAAAATGAAAAAAGTAAAGAGAAAAAAATGCATTTAAAATGTAAAACAAATAAAAAATTACTTACAGTGTCATTTTTATATACAACAAACTGTGACAATTTAGTTGATTTTCTTTTTCAGTGTAATTTAGTTAATTATTTTCGTTTTCTTTTTATTTAGAAATATTCTGTATTTTAGGTGTTAAGTAGTTATAGGCCTTAATAATAGTTAATGATTTTATAAACTATTAATAAATTAGAAAAACAAAATATATTTTTTTTTTAGCAATTAATGTTGGTTATATTTTTGTATTTGTTTTTTTTTTCCTTATGATATAACTTTCGTATATGTATTGTTTTAAAGGTTTTATTATTTCTTTTTTCATGTGTCATCTTGTAATAACTAACAAAGCTACTTTGCTATTTTCTATAATAAATGTTTTATTTTTTTTAATGTTAAATATTGATATAAGAAACCTTTATGTTTTATTAAATCTCTTATCAATTTAATTATTAGTGGAATTCTGTTTAATGTCTGTTTTTTTTTATTTAATTATTAATATATGTATTTAATATTATTTTTTTCTTTGTTTTTGTTTTAGTTAATATTTTTGTGCGGAAGACTACTTAATAAATTAGTTTACTTTAACTTTTGTTACTTAATGTCTTTCGGTTCTTTGTTTTTTTTTGTTGTTTAATTTACATTAACAATTTGTTTAGAATAATAGTGTTGTAGTAAAAAAACTAATAAAAATTAAATAAAAATAAATATTTATACAAAATATAATTCTTCAAAAAACATATACATAATTAAACTATCCCTAAACAAAGTCAGATTTGAAATGTCCTTTTTTATAATAAATTTCTTTGTAAAAATTACATATAAATGTATATGTATACTATACTCGTGGATATATGCATGTATGTATGTACATATGTATGTACTATATATGTATATTAGAATATTCTTTTAAATGATTTTTATACATATTCATAAAAAAAAATTAATTTCATCATACATTTTTAATTTTCTTTTTAACTTTTTTTTTAATTTAAAATTTTATACTAAAATAAAGATGTTGGACTTTTTCTTTGCTATTCGAGCGTTTTAAATAGTTGTTTTCAAATTAAATTATACATTTGAGAGTAGTTTTAAGTGTTAAATTTAAATTAAATTTAAAAATAAGTTTAACCTTTTCCCGCGTTTATGATTGTTAAAAATCCAATAAATATTTGCTTAAATAGTTTTCATAAAGATTTAAGAAAATAAATTACATTTTTAATTAAACCTTTCTTTTTTAACTTGTAAATTATATTTCCTTTTCGTTGTGGCAGATTTATAATTTTCAAACCCTTATTATACACACTCTAGACATTAAGAGTGGGGTAAATTTAAAATTGCCTTAGATTTCCAAGCACTTGTTATCAAATTTCTTTAGTCACTGTTTTTAATTCATTACAATTCTATTGTTGTCAGGTTCTGGACAATATTCAAAAAATTTCAGATTCCGCGCAACTTTCTTTAAAGACAAAATGGTCAAATTTAAATTCTGCCCAACTTTCGCTATAAAAAGTTGTCAGATTTTGTGCATTTTTTATGAGAAAAGTTGTTCGATTCTGTGCAACTTTTTTCACATACAAATTGTTAGATTCTGAGTAACTTTTTCCAAAAAAAAGTTGCCCGATTCTACACAATTGTTTTTTTTTTAAAGTCATTAGATTTTAAGTAACCTTTTCTGTAGACTTGAAACAACTTTTTTCCATAAGAAATTTGTCAGAATCTATTTAGATTTTTCATTTAAAGAGTTGTATAAATAACTGCTTTCATCGAAATCATTTGAACACTTTTTTTTATCGAAACATTGCTTGATTCTATATAGTTGTTTTTATTAAAAAGTTTTTAAGCTCTAAATAACTTTTTTTTTAAGTTGCAGGTTTTAAGCAATTTTTTCCATTTAAAAGTCTTAAGACTTTAAACAACTTTTTCCATTAAAAAGTTGTTAGACTTTGAACAACTTTTTTTTATAGTAAAACAAATTTTAGACAAAAGTTGTTTTACTTTGAACAGTTATTTTTTTAACAAATTATCAGACTAAACATTTGTTTAATAGTAAATTTTGTCTGGATAAATTTAAAAAAAAATTATTTCATAGAAAAGTTTTCAGATTAAAAACAACATTTTAATGGAGAAGAAATTTGTCAAAAGTGTTAAATGTTAAGCGGAAATAAATAAATTTAAAAAAAAAATACAAATTTTAATACTTGACAAATTTAAATAAAACAGTTGTTTTTGGGATATCAAAAAAATCTTTCTATAAAAGAAATTAAGATTTTAAATTTTTGGTTTTCTTTTAGAGGAATTGTCACATAAGTTGGCAGAGGATTTTTAAATGCATATTGATTTGTTATAAATTCATTTAAAGATATCCATATTCATAAATAATTTTTAAGTTTTTTAAAGGTTTAAAAAACAAATTTTTTATGAAAATTCGTTCAAAAAACATTCAATAAACTTAAAAATTTGTTATGAATATGAGTGTTATTATTTTTAATATAAGTTGACACCCTGTGCACATTAGACTTAAATTGATTAACAATTACTTATAATGTAGAAAGCATATTAAGGATTTACTTTATGCCTTAACATTATTCACATTTAAGTTTGACAGAAGTCAGATCCTTAGCATCATTTTGATTTTGTGAATTAATAAAATTTAAAGTTTTTTTTGTTTGCTTAACACATGTTTAGCAAAACGATGCAATATTTGTTTTGACAACAAACAAAAAATGATGACATTTACCTGAAGGCGTGGACTCCACCGTTATGCATTAAACACATTCAAGACAGCAGGCTACCGACTACAACCTGTCAAAAATAGAATACATGTGTGCATATGAAATTGATATTTTAACGACAACACGACTACATGGCTACACAACCACCGTTGTAGCTGTGGCCAACATAGGTTAATTTCTATTTTTGTGAGCGACAATAAACAGATTTAGGTGCTGCCAATATAACAGAAAATTTTACAGAAAATAAAACAATAAAATTTAAATATTATAAGCTTTTGACACAAACAACATACATATTTGTGGCAATAAATCATAATGGCTTAAGTCGAAATTTCGTGTTTTGAGATATTAAGAGCTTAGTCTAAAATCAATTGTGTTTGGTTTTTATATAAAATTTTTAGCACACAGAAAATGATGCACTTTTCTTAAAACAAAACTGTTAATTTCATTAAAAAAAAAACGTTTTATTAGTGAATATTCGTTGTTTTTTAGTTAAGATGTTATGAAAAAATCCATTGGCAGAAAAATAAAAACTTAAGTGAATTTTAGCTACTATATTGAAAGGCAAAATAATTTTTATTGATACTAAATCAAGATAGGTGCTTTAGGTTAAATTGAAAAATGCCGAAAACCTGAGATTAGATAATTTTTATAACAGCTTAGTTAAATATAAGGTTTTTTCTATGAGGAATAATTTGAATTTGTTAGTTATTGAACTTAAGTATATACAAGTTTTATTGCTCAAACATTTTAATATTGATGTAGTTACCTTTAAAAAAAATTAAGTTGAGTTAAGGTGTTATGGCTTACATATTATTTTCCAAAAAGTATTAAGTTAATATACAAATGCGTATAGTTTCATTATTAATGACATTTTATACTTGAAATTTAGCTGAGTGATAGATCTTGAAGAAGATAATAAGAATATGTAATAAAATAAAAAAGCACTTATGTCAAAAGCCATTATTATTTAATGCCACAGATATGTATTACATTGTTTTTAGAATTAAAAGTATTATAAACGATAAAATTTTCTTTAATAATGAAAAGTGTGCTCAATATCGAATACATAATTTTATGTTTATAAAAGCAAAAAAATTAAAAGTGGCACCACTGAAAAATATTATAATAAAAGAAGCAGCTGTTCATTTATGTAGCTGCCGCTTTTAAAATAATTAAGTAGCTGACTACACAGCGACAATTGTAGCCAACGGCATTTGTAGTCGTGTAGTCGGTAGCCTGCTGTCTTAAATGTGTTTAATGCATTAAAGGGGAGATTTTTACATTATGCCTGAACAGCAATTTATGCATGTCTAATGTGGACGGGGGCTTAAAAATATTCCAAATAAAATTCTTTCTTCTTTTGATTAGTATTTGTTGTTTCTATTATTATTTTTGTTTGTTATTCAATTTGGTGTTTTTAGTTTCTAACGTTATTAATTATTAATTATTATTTTTTTTTTAAATATTTTTCAAATTTATATCACATATTAGTCTTTTTTTTATAAATGTTTTTTTTTCGGACTTACATAAATTAAACTTAAACTACTATTTATGCACTTTTAATATTAATTACTTAATATGTATAAATACAAAACACCCTCAATTTATTTTTATTTTTCTTCTCATAAGTTTTTGTTGTTGGATTTAACTCGCATAGACACGTCTTACGGGAACCGGGGGAGGAATTTTTGATTTACGTGCAGACTGTTGGATTTGAGTACTAGAGTTTGTTGAGACTTTTTGCTGCTGTTGATAGTTGGACGCTATTGAAGTTGATTTGCATGAGGGTATGCGCGTAGGTGTGGGCTTAGGAGGACTTTTTAATTCTGAGGATTTTGTTTCCTATAGAGAGAAGAAAATAAAGAAGCGAACAAACAATTTAAATTTTAAAGTCAAATTGTAAAATTTTTTAAAAAATCACTTACCTTTTTGGGTGATGCCACTGTGGGGGTATGAGAGGGTGATATAACTCTTTTCCAGCCATTGCTGCGTCTCCAGGAATGGCTTGAATTTTGTAATCTTTCCTGATATCTGACTTTAGCAACTAAATTACCATTAACACTGCCACTTCTAACCACCTGCGATATTGTATCGCTTTGTTGTTGGCGATTTCTTAAAATATTATTCGTTTCTCTTTCCTCGATGGTCGATTGAGATTTCATTAGTTTATGCCTGGGTGTTCTATTCAATTCGGTTTTAATAATCTGTTCTATACATTCCTTTTCGCTCATGTGTTCACTTAAATGTCGCTGATGATTGGTATGATTCATAATTGCTGTTGGTGCGATTTTAAGCTCGCCATCCAATTGTACATCTTCTATTTCTATATCACTATGCTGGTCCAGAGTTTGCTCCTCCTCATTGGCCATCGACACCTCTTCACCCAAGGTTTCGTTTTCTTTTAAAGTTTGCAGTGTTGCTTCTTGATGCGTGGTGCAATGTGAAAGATCATCGGTTTCACTTGAGGAACAGCTGGTTACCTGGGCCCTGCCCGCTTCACTAGGTGTGGGACTAGGTTGTTTTTGGCGGGATTTTAAGACTTTTGAGCGTAAACGTTTATGACTGGGTGATAAACTCGAATTGCCATCATCCAATTCATCATCATCTTCTTCGGAGTCGTCGTCATCCTCATCATCGTCTTCATCATCAGTTTCACCTTCAATATATGAATACAAACTACGTGCCGAGCTGGAGCGTATATTAACCAGTTTATAGAAATCATTAGTAAATTCAGTACAGGTCACTTCCTCATCTTCGGAGTAGATAATCTAAAAATAAAACAAACGAAAAAATATTTTAATAAACAAATCTTTGTGCTGGCTTTTGAGAAAGTAATTCAATTTACTTACTTTCTGTTGCAACAGTTGTGATATATTGTCGGCCACAGAATCTGTTTCTACCATTGTCGAATTAAGTAAATCGCTTGAGTTCCATATCCAATCATGGTCACTAAGTTTTTGCTGTCTTCTTTGTTGTTGTTGTTGTTTCTGCTGTTGATGTTGTTGATGATGAGGATTCAGTTGTTGTTCTCGATCCTCGTCCAGTGATATCACAGCCAATTCTTCTTGCGACATACTCCAGTCTTCCATTTCCGTTGAACACGGTTCAGCCGGTAAAAGCCATTGTTCCGGCTCTTCAGGTAAATCTTCTAAATGACCATTCGATGGCTGTGGCTGGCCACTACTCATCGTACAATAACCCTCATCACGACCCTTAGCCGGACTGGCCGATAGAGCAGCATTCTGAGCTTCTAAATCTCGAACACGACCCTTCAGCAGAGCCACCTCTTCGCGCAGATTATCTTCGGCCACTATTGCATCCACAACTTTACGCATAACATCGTCCAGACAATGTTCGTACTGACGTATGCGTATCAGTAAAGTCTTATTTTCCTGTTGCAATGTGTGTAGCATATTCTCTTGTCGAGCGAAACGTGTCTATTTAAAATGAAAAGGGCAATTTTTATGGATGTGTGTATGTGTATACTAACATATGTATGTATGTATGTATACATATAAAATTTATATTTATTATTTTCTACTATTTAAATTCAATTTTAAGCAGTAAACAACACACACATAAAATGTCATTAGGGTTTTTGTTTTTGCTGTTTTGCATTTCAAGTGCTAATTACTTTTCGCCAAGTCTAATTTTTGCAAATGGTGCTAATTACATTTGCATTAGCACTAGACTGAAGTATAATTATGACTTTTTGATATGTCACGGCGCAGTTTAGGTTTTGTGTGTTTTGTCTCATCCCAAAAGACACCAAAGTTTCTAGTGCCGCAATTGTTGTTATTTTTTTCTCTTTTAAATTTCCGTTATTTCCGAACTTATGTATTTGAAAGTCATTTAAAGTAATTGATGACCAAATTCATTTAATAAGTAGGAACAAGTAAGAAGGCTAAAGTTGGTTAAATCTGATCAAAATGATTTTAAAGTAATTTTCGTAAGCAGACACTGGCCAATTTTAAAGGGATCATCAGGAAATTCAGTAAAAATTTGTGTTTAGATTTATTTTATTTTATATTTTGAAGAGTTTTTTTTAATATTAAAACTAGGTCTTGTTATAAGCCAATTATTAGGGAATTTGTACCTAAACTATATCTTTTCAAATATTTAAACAAGTTTATAAACGTTTAACTGACTCTTAGAAAAGATCTAGGCCCAATTATAAACCAACCATTTATTTACATTTGCATCAGTTTCAGACTTGATTTTGTTGACTTTTATTTTAGTATAAGTTTATTTTGAA
>NDXZ01047082.1:0-27512 GCA_003055125.1 Paykullia maculata
TGTGGAAACGTCACAAAGACAAAATTAGTAACCATGAAAGTATATTAGGTATCTAATAATTTCCTTTTTTATGCTTTATTTTCCTAATTTAAATGTTTTTTTAATTAGTCTTATTTGAATCCTATATTTTTTTCAGTTTTGTTTATTATTTTTTAAATTTATTTGTTTGATTATCTTATGACTAAGTAAATATAATTAGTAAAAAGTGGTTGAAAACAGGCTTGTCGTGGTACAAGTTAGAGAGATTTTTTAAAACAAAATTAAATGTAATAATTCAAGTAGATCAGTGTTTTTTAATGTTTATTAAAGAGAAAAATTAAAAAGAAGATATATCAGATGCTGTTTGCGTTTTTGGTGCAGCAATCTCACGCAACACAGATTGGTTGTAACGACGTCTAAAGTCGACTCCGGCCGAACAATTTGACATCGTACCAACCACGCTACGACTTAATCCTGTACTTTGCCGGCCGCCACTTTTACGACCAACAGTATAATAATAACGACCAGAGGAATGAAATGGTATTTTCTTTCCATTTAGGTGACTGATTTTTTTATAATGTATAATGTATATTTTGCAATCAATATTTATGGAAAATGCAGAACTACAAATCGTTAAAACGGCAACGCCTAAATTTTTACTGATAAAGGTTTATGTTCAACTTCGAAAAAATACAATGCGCCATCAGAATCTTTATATTTTTAGAAAAATAATCTATTAAATTTTGAATTAAAAAAAAAAAAAATTGTTTTATTAAAAATATTATTTTAATATTATTTATGCAAAATTAAGTGAAAATACACTATCCCCATTTATTCTGGCGTCTTAAATTGTTAAATTGCTAAATTAGAAAGATTTCTTACCAAATTCAACCATTCAAGTCGTGACATAGTGGAACTGTGTGACTTGGGATGCTTTGTCATTTCACTTAACCGTTTGTTATCATTATTTAATATTGATAAAACTGTCGGTTATGTGGTGTCAAAATATTTTTTATTATAGTTTTTTTTATAATTCTTTTTTATTAGTTTTTCGCCCTAACAATGACACATCTTTTTTGCCTTTTTAAGGCGTTATCAGTGAAAAATATATATTAACTTTAGAAGAACGCAAGCTAAATATTTTAATTTTAGATCAGGGTAACGATATATTAGAAAATACTAAAAGAGTGGAAAAATTTGACATATGCAACATCAGAATTAGCTTTCGAAATCAATAAGATGGGTTTGGAAAACCCTTTAAAAAAAATTTTTATTTTGTTGACAGTCAAAAATCTCTTGATAAATAAAATATATATTTTAAATAGAGATGATTTTAAAACAATTTTTATATTAACATATGTTAACTTAATATAAAGGCTTGGAATTTGGGAAAAGATGGATATTTTAAAATCGACTTCATTTTCAACAAAGTACCAAGTAATATTATTTCTTTAATTATTGTTTTCCCTTTTTTTACATAAACAATTTTTAAGTTTATTAAAGTTTTATAAAACAAATATTTTTTTTTAAATAAACCTTTTGATAGTTTGAAATATTTGTTATGAATATTAGAGAATATTTTAAAAAGAGCAACATTTATTTACAAAAAAATATACAAATGTATATATTTTAACTTTTACTTACTTAGATTTTATTGACTCATTAATTTTCTCAAATAAAAATATAACTTAATATTAAGACTTATTTATAATTCTGTTAAAACTTTGGTTTAAACCCATAAAATTTATATTCAGTTGAGGTTTATCAAAAAAAATTTTGCAAAAGTGTTAAACAAAAGCTTCACACATTGAAAAATGCTTAACTTAATTTTAATTAAACTAAACACATACACTTTCGCCCATACAACCATTACTGGCACACATTGAAAACTTTTAAAAAACTTTACGTCTGGAATGCGTAAGTTTCTAATTTCATTAAAATTAATTTTAAAAACAAAACCCTACAAAACGTTAAACCTTAACAATATTTTCAAAAACTATTACAATTTATTATCAAATCTTGAAAAACGAGAAAAACCACCATTAAACCACAACGCGGCTAAAGTTATTAATTAAAATCACAATAATACCATAAAATCCGCAAAACACACAAACACACACGTACATTGGAATACAGACATCACATAGTATATTGTAACTTTATCCTTGAAAATGAAATACACCCTCATCCATTTGGTGTGTTTGTGAAGAAAGGAATGTACAATTGTATACTTACACAAACATACATATGTATGTAGTATATTTAAAGAGGATAATAAAGTTATCATTTACTTGCATGTTGTTGTTTTCATCACCTTTCCAAAAGTTCTATACCTGCCACATATTATATTCGAAACTTTATCTCTGTACTTGTGTGTTTGTATTAACTGAAATTTACTGATAATCTATTTTACTCTAAATTTGGATAAAATGTGTATATCATATTAGTTACTACAGATACTTGCAGGGGATCTAATTTTATTATTGGCTTATGCATGTAATATCCTTACAATTACGCCAGGCACTTGGTTTTTTTTTTATTGTTTATGATTTATTTTTCATTAAATTTTTTGATAATGAATTGCCGATATAGGAAAGACCCAAATTGGCTGAAATGTGGCCAGACGTACTGTACCCAGAAGTCCAATTTAGTTAATTTTTTCTTTACGCACTTATATTAAATCAAAATGTATTTATTGATGTTTAGCGTAGCGTACATTATAAGATCATGATCAGATTAAAGAATAGTGCTACAACAATAACGAAGTTCCCGGTATATGAATCGATTTTAAGCAAAATTATTATTTTATTATTCCAAGAAGATATAAGAAAATAATTAAAAGAAAGCGCTGCTTTATTTTAATCTAAGTGATTTCTTTTTATATATTTTAAGGTTTTAATTGAGAACAAAAAAACGATCATCAGGTCATATTTCTAACTCTAAAGCCATTTGTATGAAATTTTTTAAAAACACAACATTTCTTATAACAAAGATCACCTACTTGCAGAAAAATACCTGCAGTTTTGCAATGTATACGTTAACGACAGAATATTCATCGCTTTATTCATATGCATTAGAAAAATATGTTGTGTTGATAAGGTCTCCGTATTTTTTTTTGTTGGTTGTTCATCAGAATCTCACATTATGTGTGTATGTTAATATATCATTAATCTTTTTGAAAGGAATGCGTAACAGGTTAATAGAATTAAATAAACAAACATTTCTCCTGTGTGTTTCTTTCTTTGTTTTTTTTTTGTATGCCTGGTAATATTCAAAGTATATAAAGTAATTAATATACTTCACAAAATAATTTGATTAAAGGTTTAAAATTTATAAGGTCTGTATGTATAAGTACATTCATTTATGTGATAGATGTGTCGAAAATTTTAACATATTCAAATGTATTTTTTGTTTGCTAATGGAATAAAACAAATGTTGGGTTAATTTCTGCTTGAGCAAGCAAGTTTGCTTAAAAGAATGTTTTAATTACTTTTTATTTTAAGAGATATTACCAACCTATTACTTGAGATTTGTTTTGTAAAAAATTCAAACCATGTTAATAGATTAACGCGTAAATGTAGTATATGTGTTTAAATATATAGGTTCAAAAAATAAAAACATATACATACTTACCCTGCAGATAACGAGACTAGTCCATACATGCATGTAAGGAGTAGTCCACAAAGGAGTAGGAGTACTCCAAAACTACTCCAAATAGATGGTAAAAAGGTGGTCCGTTTAACAAAGCTTACTATGTTGAATTACAGTCATTTGTCATATCATGGTCAATAACTACACTACATTGGACCATGATGTAACTACTCCATGTAAATTATAATGGACTACCTAGCCCAATATTATCTGTAATGTACATATTTGTGCAAATGTATTTGTAATATGTACTTGTTACTTTTTTTGTTGCAAGGCACAGGTGGTAAGGGTATATATAAGTTTGCCCTTCTGTTTGTAGTTACTACAATATTCATATGCGAAAGAAAGGGAAGTCAACTTAGACATGTCCGTCTGTCTACCTGCCCGTGGGTTTGTTGAAATCAACTTTTTATAGCTCTATAGGTCACCCAGAATATTTTGTGGTATCAAATTTTGGAAAATATTCCCAAAAAAATCAATATTAAAAACTTGCTGAGATATAAGCAAAACAATACGAGACTACCTTTTTCTCTTTTGAATTATATTTTTTTCTGTAGGTTATGCCTTAAGGGTCAGCCTATATGAACAATCATTTATATTATGAAAAGTCAAATTTTCTACAACCTTAATTTCATACATAAAAACGTGGGCTTAGCCAAATATAGCGCTTTTACTTATTATTATTCAAACTTTTTTTTCTTATTTAGAGTGTCCCAAAATTAACAAAAAAAATATTTTTGAGTTTTAGTTGTTTTTTGAATTTAAAAAAAAATTTAATGTATGGAATAAAAATAATGTAACTCGCCTTCATGTATTTGCTAATGATTTCATTACTTTAGTTCGAAATAACAGAAAAGCTGCGCCTACACTCTGACTTACATAGGGCTGAAATTTAGTTTTTCGTATCCTGCTTTATAGCAGTATATTTTTATACGAAAAATGCTTCAATTGATTTCCATTACTTTAGTTTCTTCACTTAGTTAAATCCATACCAAAATCTTAAAAATATTTGCCAAGTACCATAACGCGACTTTCATAAAACAATTTTTTTACAAAATCATAAAAAAGAAATGCCACAATACTAGAAGACGCTAATGCGCAAGTTAGTAAGATAAACTATATTTTTACCTACAAAATCCCGTATTTTAAAAAAGGACGAATTTATTTATTAAACTAAATTAAATATCTTTGGTAGAGCTGAATACATAAACCGTATTTTGTATTTTGTATATGTCTTTATATTAAAGGTTGAGTGATGTTTCTGCCTTAAGATAAGTTTAATTTTTTTAGGGTCGACTGTTGAAACAAATAAAATTTGGAGTTCACTTAAATTAAACTTAAAATTTTTTCTTAACTTAGGCAAAACGTTACAAAAAACTAAAGCCATTAATTAAAAAAACATTAAATTTTTAGACCGGCATAGATATAAATGTATGCAAAATATATATAAATTGTAAAAGATACGTCGATAAAAATGCAGTGATGTTAAAAAGTTGTTGTTTAATTCAAAAAGTAGAGTACAAAAAATGGTTTTCTATTTCATACATTATACAAATTTACACAAAATATTATTCTCTTCATACACTAAATCTAAACAAACTTAAGGTGATACACATATTTATTTACTTAGAAAATAAATTGTAAAATATCAGTTTTTAATGGATTTCACTAGATTAGCTGACATATATATTAAAAGATTAATTACTAAATTTATACTTCTTGATATGTTTTACTTGTACATATGTATAAATCTTACAATATAATGAAATTGTTTATATTAATGTTCTCGAACTTAAGTAGTTTATTAAAAAAGAAGTGAGCAGCCGATACGAAATAAACATTTATTTCCGATTGCTTTTTCTAAACCAATTTTAGTAAAGCTTTACATACACATGAATTCCTCGATGACACAAGAAAGAAATTAAAAAAAAAATCGGAAAAATCGTATCTCCCACCTAATTTCCTTTAGGAACTAAAATAATACATTACATATAAAGTAGCGGTGAACTTAAATTAAATTATTTTATATTCAATTTTTAAATAATTTTAAAAAAAATTTGGTGTTTAGGGCAAATACTTTTGATTTCATACAAAATTCAAGTAGCTTTAAGCTCTCTTTACAAAAAAAAAAACAAAACAAAATTAAAACAATTTATCGATGACTGAATTAAACATTTTAATTTCCGCAAAAAAATTCTAATTTTAATAGTGAAAATTCTAATTTCACTATCTTTACAACCCTAAGTAGAATATCAGTTCTTTTCTTAAAATGGTTGCAAATAAATCCGAACCGAATTATAATCACAAACTATTGCTCAACAGTGTACTTGGTGATATACTCAATCATACTTCAAACAAGAGATACATATTCATACAGTCTAAATGAATATGTAACAATACATGTATTTTTTTCTTTCTGTTTATTTTTCATTTCCGTATAAATAAACCCTCTTTTCAATATTTTAAGTTCTGAATAAAGTTTGGTATTTTTTTTTTGTTTTTCATATTTCATTGTGTTTGTTAAATTTTTTAACTATATACATATACATTTGTATATGCCTGTGTATGTTAAACAATACGCATATTTTTCTATGCATGAGTGAACGACATGTGTAAGAAGGTACACTGTGTATAGGCAAACATATACGTTATATAGGTATGTGTGGAGTGCGTGTGTATTGGTACTGTATGTATGTCTGATGTATGCATTTTCCTAAAGTGTATTGTGATTTTAATATTCCCCATGCAATACGTCTGGGATATGTCATGTCAATTTTATTCAGATTTTCCATAAAGTAAAATTTTGGCTTTTTTTATGTTGTACCATTGGTCGTGATATTGCTACTCCAGCATTTACCGAAAACAACAATAAAAACGAGTAATGGAAGAAAAAATATATTCCACTCGTATGGGAAAAAGAGTCACAACTTTGACGATGGTTCAGTGACAAAATAAAAAAAGAATTGTTTCTTATTATACCATTCATTTTTATTTCCTACCATTCTTGGTTTTTACTTCTTTTAATAGGGCTGTGTGTGAGTAAAAATTATAATAAAAGTATCGTTCCATTTTATTCCTCCTTCTTGCATTAAAAAAAAAACTTCGTTTTCGTATGTTTATAACTTTGTAACCAATACTCAATTTCTTCTTCTTATTCTTTTCTTTTTCCTTTTAGAAGTGTGCGCGTGTGTGTTAGTGTGATTTTGTATGAAAAACGTTAACATTCTGACACATGTACATACATACATACATTCATATAAACTCATGCAAGCATATATTTTTAAGTACATTACGTTTTCCTTGAATAAATTTGTAATCACACACATTTGTTCAATATTTTTGGATCAATTCAATACATTAAGTATAAATCTCTCCTTCTGACTGTAAACACTTTAAATGAATTCCCAATGGTAGTCATTTGGAAGGCTTATAACTTGTACAATATTAGATTATGGTAATTCATTTTTTTACTGTGTCTTCTCCGGCGTATTGGCAATTTTTATACGTAAACATCATTGTAGCATAAGGTGTTGTACAGGGCGAACATATTGTGTACATATTGGATAATGCTTACACGCAAAGAAATATAGTCATATACAGTTTTCGTTATTGATGTATTACTCACAAATTATTAAAAAACAAAATTTGTAAAGTTACTAAATTAATGTCTCAATTTTAAGCCAAAGTTTTACATTGAAAAACCAAAAAATTTTCTTACCACAAACGCAAAATAAACAAGTAAGAGCAATATAGTCCCTTGGCTTATATCACAGTCAGTTATTAGAAATATTTTACTAATTTTCAACAGAAAGCAGTTCGAGGGAATATGTTATAGATTGATATCAGTACCGAGTTGGTACGACATTAGGGGCCTGAGAAAAGTTGATTTTAACAGACAGACGGACATGGCTTAATCGATTTCCCTATCTATCCGGAATATATATACTTTATGGGGTCGCAAATTGTAGAAACTACAATCAGAATGACAAACTTATATAATCCTTCTCACCTGTGGTGAAGGGTATAAAAAAAGCCTAACATTTAATTTAAAATATTTTGAATATAGAAAACACACAAAAAATTATAATTTGTTACAGCTAGAGTTTAAGTTTGGTGTTATAAACACAATTTTGTGCTATTTTGTTTTAAAACTTTGCTGAATAGAGTTATAGATAATAAAGAAATCGAGACGCCATAGCCATAGATTTAGGCTTTTAATAACATAATTGTTTCGCTCTAAAAAACTATTCTTAAAATAAACTGGAATCGTTTAATTAATGTTTCATTATTTTATTTAATTTTTAGTTTCTGGTAAAAAAAGAAATACAAAAATTGCAGTTTTTCCTATTATTATTATAACTATAAACGTAAGCTTATTTGCTTTTTGTAATCTGGGTTTGTCACATGTTATTTTGGCATTTCAACATTTCAACATGAAGAGACTGACGCTTGGACAACGCTTCCGAATTGTGCAAATTTATTTTGAAAATCATGGTTCTGTTCAAAATACGTATTGTGAACTACGTCCATTTTGTTTTGTTTACCGATGAAGCTCACTTTTGTTTGAATGGATACGTCAATAAACAAAACTGCCAAAACTTACAGTCAATTGTGACCGCTATAAAGCCACGATTATTTACTTTTTCGTTGATCAATTGAGCTGTGGTTTCAACAAGATGGCGCAACATGTCACACAGCTTGTGCTACCAATAATATATTAAGGGAAACGTTTGGTAACCGTATAATTTCAGTTTTTGGAGCCGTGAATTGGCCTCCAAGATCGTGCGATTTAACGCCGCTGGACTATTTTCTGTGGGTATATGTTAAGCCGCTAGTCAACTCCGATAAGCGCGAAACGATTAACCACTTAGGGGACAACATTCGACGGAAACATTCGTTGGAAAAAGTCATCGAAAATTGGACCTCCAGCTAAGACTTCGTTCGAGCCAACCGTGCCGGTCATATAACAGAAGTCATATTTAAATTATAATGCCAGAAGATTATCTTTCGAATAAAGTAAATTTCATGTCAATTTTAAAAACTCATCTTTGTTTTATTCCATTTCAAAGCTCTATACCTCTATTAAAAACTTGATTTACTAAGAAAATGTGTTATAGCAACAGTAGTTCGTGAAAGTGTCCACCAAAAATATTTGTTTCGTTCGTTTTATCTAATGGCCATTTCGTATTTTTATATAATGTAAAAGTTCAGATAAATATTGTTGTTCGGTTGAGAACAATTGAGCGGAAATATATTTTTATATATGAATACTAAGGTTCTCTTCTCTTGAATCTAATGATAAGTATTTTAAAACTTATATATACAATAGGAAAAAATTACATTTTTGCAATAACATTTGAAATCTTTTTTTAACGTTTCTTAATTTTTTCTACACTCCAAATTTCTTTGCTTTAAATTGGTTTTTAATAAATCTACCAATAAGCCAATATTGACAGCCTAAAAATCAAAACATTACATACTTTAAACCAGTTTAAAGTACGACTAAACCTTCTATTAAATATTGTTGCTGACAGCTTATAGAAAATTAATGTTATATATATTTATATTGTTCAAGTTTAGTCTCAAAACTCGTTTACTTTCAATTTGATAATAAGTCAAATAGTACTAGTTCCAGAAGAATCAGAAGTTTCAATTTTATACATTAATGGTCGTGGAAAATAAATTTGTTTTAGATTTGTTCAATATTTCAATTTAATAAAAAAAATTGCTGTTTGAACGCAACAAAAAAATATATGTATGTTTTCTCTAATATTGAGAAATAAAATCCGTTTTAAATAATGGCATCAGCTTTTATCCGTGTGTGATAATTTTAATGCAATTATTACACATAATCGCATCAGCAAATCTAATTTTAATTACAAGGTTTTTGATATTTTGTGTGTATTCTTACAAAACCTTATAAAATTATAGCACAATTATCTTCAAATTATCTTTCGTAGCGATCTGCTGCAATCACTGCTTTACCACTCCCTTTACTCATACCTACAAAATAATCACATCAAAGTTTTCTATACAAGTGAACAACACTTCAAGAATCCTTAAACAAAATAAACTGAATTATACACTTTAAGCCAAATATTATACGTATTATGTCATATATAATAATATTTTTTTTTTGTATTCTTTTGATGTCAGCCACTGCCACTACTAAAGCCACCTTAAAAAGAACAGCCGACGACACGTTCTTTCTATATTTTTAGACTACTTTTTTTTTATTTTCATCATAGATAGATTTTTTGTAAAAGTACATCAATAATAAACGCAAAGCCAGACGAAAACTCTATCAAGACACTATTGTTGTAAGTTGAAGAACGAAAAAAATGTGTATAATGTATGTTTCTTTGTATGTTTGTAAGAAAGACACAAGTCTCAACAAATGGCTGAAATTGAATGACAAAACAAATGTTACAGACTGTTGATTCCTAATTTTTATAATAATATTTATGTACATATGTTTGTGTTTGTATAAACATACATATGTATGAATGTATGTTTATATGTACATATGTATATGTATGTGATTCTGTCGTTGCTATTGTCACTGCTCTTGCTGTCTTTTATACTTAAATTGCTGCTATTATTGTTGGTTATATTGATTCTTATTGCATTAACCTGCTGGGTGAGCAAAAAAAAAAAAAAGGAGCAGCGATTTTTTTACTTAAGGTCTAATGTCGTCTAGGGGTACATTTTGCGAATATGCAATATAAAAAACTTGACGTTTATTCGTTTTTGAAGTCACAAGTGTTAAATTTGAAAACTGCGATGAATTCGTTTAAATACAAACAAACAAAATTATGGTTTAAAAAATGTTTGATAATTCATGTTACAAAAACTGTCGATAACTTTGCTTTTAGAAAGTTTTTGTAAATCTGCTTTCTATTTAAGATTTTCCATTTATTTTTACAACAAGTTTTAAGCATGATTTTTTACGTTACGTAAATACATACTTACGTAGAAAATTTAAAAAATTTCTGCGAAAAATTTAATAACACTTTTTTTTAGGAAAATCGTTATTAGCTTTTTAGATAAACTTTCATATTTATTGTATAACTTTTAACATTCTTTCTTTTTAAATTTTTTAACACTGTATATTTTTCTTTAATGCCATTTGCTTAATATTTAAATATTGTATACTTTCATTAGCTTAATATGACACCTTTATGTGGAAAAATTGGCATAATCAGATCGTTTTGATTTTGTTTTGTATAATGATAATTTTATTTGCGTTTTGAATTACAAAATTATATGCAACAAATAATTTCTTATGCTTTCTGCACTGTTGCCTTCTTTAAGGGTTGTTGACGTTGCTTTTAGGGTTGAGATTTTATAGAGATAAAAGTTACCGTTTTTTCTTTTCTTGTAATCTGATACTATTGAACTCGATGGCTTTTACGCCTACACTTTAAAATAGTGGTTATATTCATTTAATATACATACATCCCCCCAAAATAATAAAAATCAGTTTTTGTTATTGTGAGATTTTTGTTGCTTCTGCTGTTTTGGTTTTTTGTAAAAATATTTTTTATTATACATTTTAATACAATATTTTTTTTGTTCTGCCTCATTTTATAACCTTTCAGCGTGTTATTTTACAATTTTTGTGCATTAATTCTAGAAAAAGCACAACATCAAGTAAACTGAGAAAATGACGCATAAAATAATAAAATGTCAAACATCGTTTGTAAAATGTCCCTTAGGAAATCATAATTGTATTATAACACCATCTCGCATTTATTAAAAAAATATATATAAAAACAAAAGCACTAAACTACGCAAACAACACGCGCATAATGTGTTTTTTTCACGTAAGTTTATGCTTCTTTCTTTTCTTCTCTAGTCTCTAAGGATACGGTTGTTTTTGCTGGTGTTGCTTGCAACTCGAAAGATTTGTTTTTACTACTTTAACATTTTTTATTTTTTTCTGTTTCGCACCAACACTACCATAAAGTTGTCAAATTAAATTTTAATTTACTTACCTACATACTTATACATACATTTATTATTTCATATTTTCTTTTTTCATTAATGTAATTTTGTTCAACACAAATATAAACAAATTCGAGACCAATAACCGCAAAAAAAAAATCTGTAATAAAAACAAAATATAATTTCGTCTAAAAAACTATAGTTATTAACAATTTTAGTTAAATATGGGGGTTTCAAAGCCAGACAGCCAGCTATTTATTTTAATGAAATATGTACAGTTAGTGTCATTAATATTCGGTTATATTGATATCAAATATTCAAGTGCACGTTTTTAACTAATATGTGTTCATTTTTAAACAAATTTTTTTCTAATTATACAGAATTTTTCAGGTTTTTAGGAACTCCCATTAAAAAAAAACCAAAAACAATTCTAAAAAAAATTAAATTGAGTCAAGTAACACAAAATATCACGCGTCGTTCATATACCTTACCGCGTCATAAAAAACCTTAATACTTAAATTTGATACTTTGTGAGATAACCATTTTATTTAATAACTTCGCATAGACAGTTTGAAATATTTTTGGCTATACTAGCCATATAAGATACTGGAACTCGATCCAATTCTTCTTGAAGCCTCAATTTTAGGTCAGAAATTGACGATATTGGGTGTTTGCGGATGCGTCGGTCCAACTCATCTCACAAATTCTCAATTGGGTTGATGTCTGGGAATTGAGCAGGGACCATTCTTGATTTAAACGCAACTTGTGTTTTGGGTCGTTGTCCTGATAGAATTTAAAAGGTTCCAAAACACCTAGCTTTTTAGCACTCTCTCTTTTAAATTTTCATAATTTCATCAATAAACCCTAATTTCCCGACGTTTTTAGCCTCCATACAGCCCCACACCATAACGTGTCCATTTCCATGTTTTACAGTTAGTCTCAAATTTTAAGGTTGTAGCTGCTCGTTTGGTTTCTGTTACACCATTACAGGTTCATCCGATACAATTACGTTGTGTTTACCCTCGTCTGCAAAAATAACATCATCCCACCAAGTTTCCGACTTATGAAAGTAAAACTTGACCAATGGCTTACGACGTGCTACTTGACCATGGAAACCTTCTTTCTTTATGGTTTTTTGGATTGTGGATGCAGATACTCTTTTCTGGAACTCATTTAAAACCTCAATGGTTTTCGAACAATTGAGTTTTCTTCGCGCACGGTCAATTTTTCGGGCTTGCCTATCCGCTTTATGAAGTGTATTCTTTCTTCATTTTTGTGTCTTCGAGCTATGTCTCCAACAGTATTCAGTTTTTATATTGAGAATTTCGGCAATTTTTTTTGTAGGTTTTACCACTTTCATAATGAAAAATCACTAGTTTCCTTTGTTCTAAAGCAGTATATTCTTTGCGTCCCATTTTTATACTTTGCAACCAATAATATTTTTTTCAGACCATAGAGAAACTATTATGCAATTTTTATTAGATGTATTCTTATACTTTAGAAAAATTACTCCAATTACCAGTTTCTTTGCAATCAATTAATGAAATAACGAAAAAAACCGAATATTAATGAAGCGTAATAAATGGGGTTAACATACTATTATCAATTCATCGCGGTTGCAGGGTTAACACTGAGCCACTTATTTACATATTTTTAAGCGCTACACTGTCAACTTTATTCAGCGTTTTTGTTTTTTTGAATAGCAAAATCCATTGCTCTAAAACCAGGTTGTTTGCATCGATAAGATAAATAGCCCAATATTAATAACACTAATTGTATGTATGTATATGTGTATATTGTTGGTTACTTAGCTATTTGTTTTTAAACTAAAAATGTACATTTGAGATTTTTAAATGCAAATAAACGTGTTTTTGATAATTTTATGAATTCGAAACTGTATTCATTAAAATGTGTTGCTTAAACAATATCTTTATACATCTGAGAATTCCTATTGTTGCAATGGCATATCTTACATATTTGTTAGAAATAGTAGTTGTTGTTTAATATGTATGTAAGAGTATATAAATTATATACAAAATTTTTCACTATATTTTAACGGGAAGTTCTTTAAAAAATGAAAAAAAATAGAAAATTTATTATTATAAGGAATCTCAGTAAATTTTTAAATAAAATAAGTCAATTTAGGACTTAAAGGACTTTACAATTACATATTTGTTAAACCATACAAAATCATCCATAATAGCATGTTCACAGGGCAAAATTAACCACTCGGCTTCCTCTCTGAAACAAGATTGCGAATGTTGGTGTTCACAAGACTGTTCTTGTTTCATTTTAAGGTATTATTTGTGGTGAAAATATTTAACGTAGTTTCTTTTTTTGAAGACACCATTTTACACTTTAAAATATGTTTCACTATTTCTTTTTTTTTATTTAAATATATGTAAGTATATATAGGTACTCTTTATTTGTTTTTTTGCACACATTTTTCTTTTGTTTTGTTATTGTTTACATTTTTTGACGCTAGTTCAGATAAACTAGCGATATTTGTCATCAAAATTGGAGATGATAGTAAATTCTGAGTTGTTCGCGGCAAGTTTCAAAATTAAACAGGTAGTTTCGCTCTTGAAATTTTGTATGGCGAAACAGGTTGGTTTTATCAAGATTTGGGCGCGAACCGTAAATGAAAGAGCGAATCTCGATATTTCCTGTCCGTATGAACATAGTATAAGGATGATTTCGTATTTGCATGATAATGTGTAAACGCCACTTTTCGGTCAATTCAATATAAAATTTGTAAGCCACCCTCGTATAAATAAATTTATTATACCTGTATTTATTATACCTGTTTATGTACTTAGTACATAAGTTACCCTGTGATAGTAAATAACTTTTTATTTACTTGCGAATTTATTAGCGAAAAACAAACTTTTGAGAACAAGGTCACGACATGGAAGAGGAGGGAGAGAAAAAAAAAATAAAACAAACAAAAAAAGGAAACGTTAATTGGTTACTTATACTTATTATAATTGTTTTTACTATGAGAATGGGTCGCTGTTAAAATAGAGAAAAGTTGCATATTAAATGTTTTATAATGTCATATTTTTAAGGTCAACGTATGCTATGTATATATGTATGTATAAAAAAATGTTTGATTTAGCTTTAGATTTTAAAGGCTGTAAATATGGCCATTTTTTTAGCGATTGCTTGCGTTATCTTGACTTTGACGTTTATTGGAAAAGCCGTTTGACTTTTAAAATCTTTACAAGAAACAGCCTAGTTGAGTCAAATTAAACATTTTTGGTATCCAACTAATTTCCTTAATGTGAAGCAATCGTTATAAAGGGCAACGGCCGTTCATTTCACCTTCACTTAACTTTGAAAATATACTTGTTAAACTTGTGTGGGTAAGTGCCGTACTATATACGAAAATTTTGCAATAGTTTGCATGATGTCTTTTAAAATATTCCAAAGGTCCTTTTTAAGGGAGCAAATGGGGTTTTCTTATATCAATCGTTTAGGGTTTTGGGCTAGAAAAATATTTAAATAGTATTTAAAACTTTAAGTGCAGACGCAAAATGTACCAAACTAAAATTTGCGGCCAAATGTAAGTTATTGCGCATGGGGACAGCAGCGATGATCTCAACCTTTATGTTGTTTTTTCAACTTGGAGTGTTTAATAGTATTTATACTGCGTCCGCTATGAAATGAGTGCAACCGTTAGTTTTGCACATCCTGTTATGGTTAATAAGCATCAGTAAAAGTCACAAAAGGCCATAAAAATCTCTCTTCATTGACCCTCCAATATTGAAACCTCTTATATAAGAAAAAACTAACCAAATCACTTTTAAAAAAATTCAATTTTACTTTTTATTATTTTTAACATTACGCATTTCTTAAGGCAATTGCAACGCCATTACAATTTAAGTGTAAATGTTTTAAGTTAAAATTTTTACCGAAATAATATTAAAACAATATTTTTGCTTTTTTTTAAACTTAACTTCCCAAACTTTAAAGTTAATTAAAGTTTAAGTCGTCTTTGGCCCTAAACGATATTAAGTAAAATTCATTAACATTGATCATTAATTTTAACAAATTAGTTTGCTTAATAATAATGTCAGCAATCATACTACACCTTGCGAATTGTTCAAAGTACATTGACATAACAAACATTTTTATTATAAAAATTTCCTATCAAAGCTAAGATGCTTAGATGATAATAATGGCAAGTAAGCAACAGGATAATAAAGGCCAAACAAACCAAAAGCATTTGGCTTCGTAAAGTAAAAAATTACCATATACAATAGTACTAAGCGCTCACGCAAAAAAACACACATAACAATAACTCTGCCTGCCAAACAAACCAAAAGCATTTGGCCTCGTAAATTAAAAAATTACCATATACAATAGTACTAAGCGCTCACGCAAAAAAAACAAACATATAAATAACTCTGCCTGCCAACTGCTGGTACTAAATATTGGGTAGAAGAAAACATATAATAACTAAAATTTCTTTTAATTAAATTTTAAATACCTATACTTACTTAAAAGTAGGCATTTGGCACTGTGCGGTAGTAGATTTACGGATGAGATGCTAAAGATTGACTTTAAAATATTTATGTCTTTCAAAAACGAATATTACTTCTTTTGGCTTAGACCCGATAACATATAATTAGTACCTTTTGATGGCCACTGTTAACAAAAAGCATCAGAAACGAATTAGTTTCCCTACCCAATAACTACTTATTATAAAAATGAAGCCAAGGCCAGCGTAAGATGTATGTATTAGTGTCGAATACTTATGATATACAAAAAAAAAAATAAACAAAAAAAACATTTACAAAAGTATATACCAAGAAACGTTAATAAAACGCACGTTTTTAACATTTAAAGACAAAATGTTCTAAGCAATCCCTACGACCATTAGCATCACCTTTGCCATATGCCACTTCCTTCAACCCCCAACCATAAAAAATTTAGTAACAAACAGATATAAAGAAGTATGTAGTAAGAAAGTATAAAAAGAGAATAAAAGAGGAAAAAAATAATGAAAAAATATAAGAAAAGAATAAACATAAAGTGATATAATGAGCCCAAAGATGCGTGTATTGTAATTTAAGAAGCAACATTTTCCAACATCCTGCCATTCTACCCACATTTTAGCTAAAACTACAAAATTTACTATTTATTTCTAAAAATGCACGAGCGTGTGTTTAGGTTAGGTTTTTGTGGCATTCAGGAAAATACTTACAAATACATACATAAGCGCATATTCTTAAATACCAAAACAAAAAATGTTTACTGTTGCTTTTGTATATGTCACTAACATTTAATGCCTGTCTGGTGTATTTCCGTTATGTTTGCCAAGTGGAGCAAACCACATACACACACATACGCACACATAGCAGCAATGAACAAACAGTAAGAAAACTGTAGAAAAAAAATAAAGGACATTGGTTTTCTGTTTAAATTTATGAGCAGTCACAATATACGATTGCCAAAGAAAACCAAGCGGTTGTATATGTATGTGTGAGATATAGAAACTAAAAAAATTAAACTTTTTGGTGGCATATGATTTTATTCGTTTTATGTTACTTTAAAACAGAGGCGTAAGATTTACGAATTTTCATATTTTTAGACATTTTTTCTTAAATTTTATTCCAATAGTTTTTATAAAATTTTTTATTTTTGCATATCTTTTATACTTAACCAAGGAACATATATTTTTTTTAATTTTTTGTCAACTGAATGATTTCTTAAATATATTTAATTCTTATATAATATTGATGAATTCACAATTAAAAATTGTGATACTGTGACAGATACTCTTAAAAATAGATTTACAAAAATTTATATAATTCCCTGCCTTATATGGAAGCTTCGTCCTGTTTAAAACCAATTATTACAAACATTTTCTAGGTAGATTTTATATAAATTTTTATTAAAAAATTTAAAAAAATTCTCGTAAATTAATCAGTAGTTGTTTTCTATGAAATTAAATTGTTTTAAAACAATTATTTTAACAGAGTTGTGATCGCTTAGGTATTCCTGCGAGTAGGTCTAAAAATCTATGATTAAGAATAAACCATTCACCGCAAAATTGATGTGCAGGTTTATTTAAATAGCGAGCATTAAAGGTCAGTTATAAAAGCTAAAACATAATTCCAGTATCACATTTTTAGAGAGTTAAGAAAAAATCATGAGGGTACGACTTTCACACAACAAAATAACACCTAAAATGAACTATTTTTAACATATTTGCTTAAAATAGAAAAAAAATTTTATATACTAATAATCTACATATAACTTTTGTCTTTTCGCCTGTTAAGTTGATTTTTAGTTTAAATAACTATTTTAAAATAAAGATGTTAGAATGAACTATAACTCTTTATTCATTTACACACAAAATATTACCTAAATTTCACAAAGAGTCTCTCTTTGTGGTCCGACATTTAAAAATAAATGCTCTTTAAAGCGAAAAGTGTCAAAAATGTCAGTATTGCATAAAAGAGTTTTTAAGAAATAATTTCAAGTTAAAAAAAAAAAACTCAGTAATAAATTAAAAAAAAACAATTCAAGATAAAGGTAAAATGATTTTATTTCCTATACGGAAATTTAAAAACTTTTTGATGCAGTTTAATATTTTTTTTATTAATTTTTCGAATACTAAAGGTTTTGGCTTTACCTCTATGTTAGGCAGGTTAACATTATGTCCTTTATCTTTAAAAGATAGGGGTTTATCAGTTTTTTTAAAAGGTTAAAACTAACACAGATAAAATTATCCCTTAAAATTTAAATGGTGCTATGCTATTGACGTTGTGTAAGGATTCCAAAAAAGTGTTGTTGTGATTGTGTTCCATATATTTTTAAAGATCAGCAAAAGTTGATAATAGACACTGTTAAATATGTTTACTATTTTTATTTCAATAAAAAAAATTTCGCAATCACGATAAGACAGGAGTTCCGCATGGTGCTCGAACGGAAAACCGATGGTGTGAGAAAGGTACAAGCAAATATTTTAAATTCAAGACAGTTATGAATTGGCAAAAACATTATAATCAGCTTGATGACTTTTATCACTTACTTGGCGGAAATCAATACACAACTGTGTCCCAAATAAAAATTTCCAATTGGCATAAAAATGTTATGCAATAATATGAAAAAAATCATTTTCCTGCCTCTACTATGAAATTGATAATGACAGCCAGAGATATAATGCATTATGAAAACACAATAGTTTACAATAAATGTATATTATACTGCAACCGTGATAAGTTTTATCTCATTAGAGGCATATAAATGGATTTTTTTTTAAAAATTAACCTAAAAGCTATTATTATCTAAAAATTTCACTGAACCTAGAACTTATGAATACACTTACAAAATGTTTAAATTGTATCAGATAAATCTGGAAAACCAAAAAAATCATTTTTTCTTAATATTATAAACATGTGTTTGTTAGACGCATTTTGATTGTTCATTCAATAAGATAAGTGCTAAGTGCTTTATTTATATATATACATATGTATGTATGTGTGAAATTACAAAAGAATTTGAATGTATTTGTCAGTATTAAAAGGGTAAGAGCAAACACCTATTTTCACGCACCTTTGCAAAACATATCAACTGATCCGAAACACATACGTTTACGTGAGAGTGTTTATATCTTAACTCGCCTTAACTTAGATTAATCAATACCTAATAAGTTACCCGTACGCTCCTGGCTTGTATAATATTCGCTTGACATGAATGTATGTATGTATATAATATTTATATGTAGTCGTTAGGTGTTGTTTGGTAAACAAATAAGAGCACTGGTAAAAATAACACAAAAACAATACCTTTATTCATAATATAAAGTAAATGGAAAAATAAACATTAAAAAATACTACATTAACAATAACAACAACAAAACAAGTAACTGAAACCAAAAAATGAACGATGGCTAAACAAGAACAACATAAAGAAAGAAAAAGAAAACATAAAGAAGAATTTACGTATATATCAACATTGATGTAAGATAATCTCCTTGAAGCATACTTTAAGGCGTAACTAATGGTCTTTTTAGTATTTTAAAATGCCAGACCTACATTTTGTCATTGTTCCAAGTAGGAAGTATGTACGTTTTTGGCGCACTCATTCCACACAAACTAACAGATGAAGTGTATGTGTGTGTGTGTGTAAGTTTATTTTTAATAGTCGTATTTTGTTTCCATATTTTTCGTTGTTCTTCATTATTTCATTGTTTATCATGTCTTATTGTTCTTCTTGCTTGCTTGTCAGTTGTTAGGTTGTTTGTTCATTTGTTTGTTTGCATTTAGTATTGTGTTTCATTTTGATATAAATATAAAGCAAAATGTATAAAATCATTTTATCGCTATCCAGCCATATTTTTGCTTTTATGAATTTATAATTTTTAGGTCTTCTAAATTGCGTATTAAATATATACATATAAATTTATACCCAGTAAGTATATAAAGGCCATCACCAGTATTTGTTGTGAATTGCTGGATTAATGATTTACTGTAATTGTTATTTTTTGAATTTCTAAAGTGGTTTTTGTTTCGAATGTATGTCAAGTATATGATTTAAGGCAAGCCTTATGTATAAGATAATAAATATGTAACTGTGTAAAGCATTTACAAAAAGTATAAGTTGAAGAATTATTTTTAAACTTAGTAAATTGCTTTTAGTTAGAAATATGATTTTTAATTGTGTTATATGGCATTTAAAATGTCAGAATTTTTAACAACAGCTTCATTTTCTGCCAGAACTTAGCACTTAGAAAAAAATTATTAATAAACAATTATTTTTTGGTAATAAATCTGACTAAAAAATCTTATAAAAAGATAGAAAATAAACTTATTTTAAAACAAGGAAAAGCGTTATATTCGGCTATGCCAAATCTTATATACCCTTCACTATATAATTATATATATGTGTATATGTGTACTTATGTATGTCCGAACGATATTTAAAGTCGTAGAAAACTTGATTTTTTTATAATATTAGTTCTAGTCCATATAGGGTTTTCGCCCATATCTTTGCTGATTCTGGGCCAATTAGTAAATTTTTTCAAATTCAATAAGGCATTTTACACACACAAATATAGTAATTTTTGTGTAAAAAAAATTTTTTTTGCTACATGCTGTACTGTTACATACATACATACATAAGTATGTATCTCCTAATTTTTATTTATTTTTTTTTTGAAATTTCCCAATTGCCTTACCCACAAATATAATCATTTTTGTGTAAAAAAACAATTAAAAAAATAGTCGTCTTGTTTGGCTTATATCTCCGTCAGTTATTAAGCGAATTTACTGGTCTTCTACAGTAAGCCGCTGGAGGGAATTTCTGATAATTTGATATCAGTACCGGGTTTGTACGACCGGGTTTGAATTCAACAGACAGACGAACATGTCTAAATCGACTTCCCTATCTTTAAGGATTCAGAATATATATACTTTATGGGGTCACAAATTAATATTGTAGAAACTACAAACGGAATGACAAACCTACACATATATCCTTTTCAACTGTGGTATAATAATGTTCGATCACTTTTATAAGAACCTATTACTCTTTCTATCAGAAATATCACGTAAAAGTTTGTATAATTACATACTTAATTTTGTAAGCCGAATTTTAGAGTGGCAGGAGAGAAGAGAATTATTACATCGTAAATTGTTTCTAATATAAATGTTTAAAAAAAATTTATTAAAGATAAGTCACAACGAAATTTCATTAACACAAAATTTGAAAAAAATTTTAATAAAGTGTCTTTCGACAGAGACTTCTTAATTGTTTTGCCAAATCACCTTGGGCGGTTAAAGCTACGGTGACCATTTTTTTTAATCAAAATACAGAACAAGCAAAAAAACTTTTGTTTTAATTGTTTCTTGTACAAACAAACAATTACAGATTCATTTAAATACACTGATTTCTTTAAAAAACAAAAATATGTTGTATGAAAAATTCAAAAAAATAATTGATTAACAAAAATTTCAAAAAGGAACATAACAGCAAAATTATTACAATAAAATATTATGTATATATAGATATGTATGCATTTGCATATTAAAAAAAAACACAACTGACTTTTATATTTTCCGATGAATACATTTTCATTTTCTTTTGAAAATTTTTTAATTCTATACAATTAAAAGTATATTTTTTTGTTGTTATTTTTAGTCCAAATATTATTTATAACAGAAAATATCCTTTCGATTGGAAAACTTGATAACTTCTCTAAAATGTATAAACATTGCTACCTACGGCATTAATAAGTCCATCGCTACAACAAATATAGTGTAGTGTGCTATATTGATGCACACTGCTATATTGGTGCACACTGTAATAGTGTACCATAATATATTTTATTTTTACATTTATTGTGACCAGTGCAATTATGAGAATTAAGTGAAAGTAACTAATTGTCACTTAATTCCCAAATATAATACGTTTGTGATTGGTCAAATGTATGAAATGGTATAAAAAAATTATTTTAAGTAACTGCATATGATAGTAAGACAAAGACAAATGTTATACTTAGATAAGGTATAATAAGTTAGAATAGCTAGATTTAATTTTCACAAATTGTATAAAAAGGGCTCCGAGCCATGAATAAAGTAGACTTTGATTTTGTAAGCATAATCGGCAACATCTGCCTGAAATTTATTTTAATCGAAGTTTCAAACTGATTTTGGCAGTTCTTTTGAACGCCTAAGTTTTAGCTGGAACCCTTTCAGCTGTCTAAAATAAACAAAAGGGCTAGAGGGCACACATCAGATACACTAACATCTTACATTACATGGCGATCCTGCCACCTTTATACACCGACTTCTTCCATTACAATAGCAAAACAAAAACCACATATAATTTTTTGTTGCAAAAATACTTTAACAATATCAAAAATGTTGTTGCCAACTGTTTTGGTAAAGAACTTTTTTCTTCTTTCAATTTTTCACACAACAGCTAATATTTTGCAGCTTTTGGATGACCTACATAATTGTTTGTCATTTCCGGTCATTTAGAAATAATTGACTAATTGGCCCAAATCCACAGAGATATGGGCAAAAAATGTATGAATTAAACTACCTTTCGAACATCCTTTAAAATACATATTTACATACATACACACGTCAAACTGTATTACTTAGTGAAATGTTATTACAAAATTTATGTTAACATGTTTAACAAGATATCATTTTGATTTATAAAAATACAGAACAAATAATGAACTCAAAATAAAATACAGAACATTTTGAGAGTTTTTAAATTAGAATAATTTATACAGAACAGAGCTATCAAATACAGTGCTATTCTGTATAATACAGAACGGATGGTCACCTTAGTTATAGCGTTTAACAACAAATGCAAATCATAAAATTGTTTTAACAAAAGTATGATTGTTCTGTTCGAAAAACGTTCCGCGCGCTTCACATTAAAAGTCATCTAGTGCGATGGTGCCTATTTCTAAATAGATAACTATGTTAACAAACAAAAATTCTGAATTTGGGATGATACTAATCCACATGAGAACCAAGAGCGTCCAATGCATCCCGAAAAAGTCATTGTTTAGTGTGAATTTTGGTATAGCGCGAGCGGCCACGAATTAAGAAAATATTGCTGTTTATAATAAAAAAATTGCATTCATAGCTGAGGGTTAAACTATGAATTGCTTTCTTATTTTCATTTGAAGGTTTTAATTTTAATATGAAAACTTTTCAGAGACGGTTACCATAAGATTTAAAGAGTTTTACAACGGTTTTCCTAATAAAATATTTAGGCAAGTACTTTTTGTATTTTTGCATATAATAAAAATTTGTTAACTTATTTAAGTAATTTTCAGTAAAATAAAAACTTTGAACTCCAATTTAAATTTCTTTCCAATTTGACGTTTATAGTCTTAATAAATCGTTTATAATTTAATTTCTTTCTTTCTTAGCCTTATATATATTTTTCCCTACCTTCTTATTTATAAGAAAGAAAAAAAAAAAATAAATGCAGACTGTATAACTTTTTGACTGTATGTATGGCTATGTATATGTTTATTATTGTGTGTTGGTATTAGTGTCTTTTTTTTTGATAATTCTCTAAAAAAAATTAGTCAAATTTGTCATATTTTTAAGTGCATAAACATAAATATTTAGCTAAATTTATTATGTATGTATTTAAGCAAACACATAAAGACATACAAACATACTTGTGCCTTGTAACGTATCATAAAGCTAAACATATTATAGAAATTTTGTTTAAAAAATATCAAAAAAAATTAGTAGAATAAGTTGTTACGTAAATCTTTGTTTTCAAACAAACAAAGTTACACAGACACACTTTTAAATCTATTGCTTGTGTTTCTGTTGCTCTTATGGATCTTAAGTATTATTTGCGTATTCAGGCAACGTTATCTGCTTATCACATTAAAATAATCCTAAATGGTTTTTTAACGGCATATTTAATTCATAAAGATGGCGGTCTATACAAATACACTTAACTTTATATACATATATATGTATGAATGTATGTGTATGTGTTTGTAAGCGTCTATTTACAAGTAAATCATTTTTGTATATTTCTTTTTATTTTCTTCATTCTCTTTGAATTATAAATATAGCATAGATAAGTTTAAAAGTAAACAAGCTTCATATGTAAGATGTGCTTCATTTTTTCTTGATACTTTTTTTTATAAAATATTGAATGATAGGGATCTTTTTGAACATTATTCTAATATATTAACATTATTGTAGTAATGTTTGAAGTTATTATAAGGATTACTTTTACTTTTTTCTCAGATAATTCTTATAATGTATGGGAGTTTATGTAATTTGCTGGAAAATTAAGATTTAAATTTGACAAACAGATTAAGCTGCTTGACCAAAATTTATGTAAAAAAGATTTAAGATAAGATTTTTGTATAATAAATTTCATTGCCTTTTGAAAATACATATTTGGGTTTATTAAACTTTTCAAGCAATTTTGTATTTTTAGGCAAAAGCCTTGCTTACTTAATACTATATTGTAGATATTATATTGTTGTGCAGACCTTTTATTGTCTTTAGTTTTGAATTTAGAAATAATTATTTATGTTCAATAAATATCTCTTAAAGTTGGTAATTTCTTGTGTAACACAATGAAATATTCTCTTTGAGGAGTATGTATTTTTATTGAAAGATAATAATTAGAGACATAAAATAAATTTGATCAACCGTGAGGTTTCGTAATATTTATCGGTCTAAACTTTTTAATTTCAGACGACAAAAGTATGCACAACAAAGTCCCATGTGGTAAAAAAAATTTATAGTCGCATTTGAAATTAATATCTAAATCTGCTTTTGATAACTCTACTGCACCCTCTGTATAACAAAACATTTGTTGTAGTAAAAATGATCTAAATTATCGTTCTATCAATATAGGTTTGTCATTCCGTTTGTACAATATTCATTTGCGACCCCATTAAGTATATATGAATATATATTCTGGATCTTTATAGATAGGGAAGTGGACTAAGACATGTCAGTCGGTCCGTGTGTTGGTAAAAATTAGTTTCGTAGCTACCAGAGTTGTATGTGGTATCAAACTTTTGAAAATATTGCCGAGAAAATCGGTATTGAAAACCATATTACCATATTTATTAATAACCGGCTGAGATTTAAGCAATCAAGGACGACCACCCTTTTTTTACACCAAAAATTTATTGCTTTGCAGATTTGGAATTAACTACTGACATTTTTGATAACAATTGGACTAATTGGTCCCGAATCCCCAAAGATAAAGGCAAATAACCTACATAGACAGAATTTATATTAGAAAAAACTAATTTTCTAATACTTTAACTATTTTCTGACATGTAAATACATACTAACTTACATGCACACACTTCCTATTACATACCTATATTTGGTGAAGGGTATATAAGATTTGACACAGCTGAATATAGCGCTCTACTTGATTTTTTTTGTGTAATCCGGGTTATTTTTCATCTTCGTTTGTGTAACTGAAGCTTCTGTATAAATTGTTGTTTTATAATTCTATGCTCCAGAATGTTTTTAAGCTCCTATCCAATATATCTCAAGATGCAAATAGTACATCGGAGATCCATTTCGGGTTTCAGAATCCTTGTTTTAACGTTAATTAAGACAACCCAGCCTGAGTAAATCTGCAAATTAATGCATCAATGATAAATTTAAAAATGGAGAGGCGCTTTTGCAGTTGCGATTGATTACTTCCTCACTAAGTACTGATGCTTGGCAAAATTGGTTGCAACATAGTTGCCATTATTATTCCCAGGATCCCATAAACATATTAGAATACTGTTGCCATCATTATTCCCAGGATCCTATAAACATATAATATTACTGTTTTACTGCATAAACGTCTACCTTAAGGATATTCACTCGGGCACACTGGTGACTTCGCTTTCAGTGAAATTTCTAATACCTTTAAAATTATCAGGTTGTAGCTAACTCTCTTAATTGCTGTTAACACACCCCATTTATCAAGAAGTCTGAATGATTTTCAGACTTGCTCTTATACAATTTATAGACGTTTGCCTTCGATCACTTGTACATCACTTTGACCCATCCGCCTCAATATCTAAGCAAAGGAAATAAAGTTCTTTATTGTAATATTATTTGTATGCGTTTGTTTTTATTTGCAAAATGTATTTTAACTGTCATGTTCAACACCAATTTCCTTATTTAGAGACCAGTACTTCTTTTCTGTATCTTTCGAAAAGTTTTTGAATCGAAAAAAAATTTTAAATTTTAAAAATCTTCTGGTTTTTAACAGAGGGATGTGAATAAAACTTCTGTAGGAAAACCATACAATTTAAAATTGAATAAAAACAACTGACTTTCTCTTACTTACCCTATTTTAAACAAGTGATTTTAAATGTTTCTATTAAAACCTTTTTTACTTACAATTGAGAACATGGGCGCTGGTCAGAAAACCTAGAGAAACAGGCTAAGCTAGACCTAAAATTTATAGTCGATTTTAGAGTAGGACTGCAAATGGCTGCTTAAAATATAGCCTTCTAACGAAATATACCAGGAGGCAAATTACGGCATTCGATATCGATCGAAAATAAAAAATTATAATAGGAATTCCTATACCAAATGTAAAGAAAACTCGATCCATCGAACGAAATTTCATTCGATATCGATTTAGTGAATTTTTTTAATGAACGTTATTGAATTTCGCTATTATTATGTTGTAAAGCATATGTTTGTACTAAAACACTACAACACTATTCTGCCACTTGTGGTATTTCATATTTAAGGTATTTCACTGCAAGCTGCATTCACTTTGCATTGCAGTTATTGACAGATAGATCTATCTATCAACCTATATTTTTAAGGCCTGAATATAAAATATAAAAACACAATAAAGTGTCCATGATTATTAGTTTTCCTAAAAAAAATTATTATCAAATAAAAATTAAATTTTGCAGCAAAGTTTTTTGCTATTTTATAACAAAGTCTACAAACCAAATTGACTTTTTTGATGCAACGATAATTATAAATTTGATTTTTATTTTCTGAACCAATTTAACACTGTTCAAAGTTTATTTCGTTTGAAAATTGTTTGCTTAACTTCATTTTATATCGCTACTGATATCCTTTTTTGTTAGCTTTAAGGATATTTAAACTTTGTTTTTTCAACAATTTAAAATCAATTTGTGTTGTATTTCTCCACGACTTATGCAGCTTTTTTATTGTATTAAATTTCATTTGAAGCTCAAACCATCAAGTTCCTTTTAAATGAATACATTGTGTTTTTTCGGAGTTTTTCTTTAGTTTTTTCTGTTTCTTTTTTGTTTGTTTAAAAAAAATGTTTCAATAGCCGTAAGTAAATAAAAATGTTTTGAATTTCCGTTAGTGACCACATGCCTTTAAATACATGTACGTGTTTACACACACACTTATTTTAGAAAAAAATTAAGCATTTTTCCCAAACGCCTCTTTCACAAAAAA
>NDXZ01047097.1:12550-32913 GCA_003055125.1 Paykullia maculata
TTTTTTGGTTGCTTGAAAAATTTGTATCAAAGCTTTTAAAACATAAATTGCAGCATAATGTTGTGGTTTATGAAACAAAAAGTAGTGTAGCATTTACGAAGGTGTTTTAAATAATTTTGAACACAAAACTGTGGGACTTAAATGTCACTTCTGAATAAAATTATAAAGCAATCAGTGTAAATTAAAAAAAAAACATGAACATAATTTTTGCAACCATACCTGTGGGTCAAAAAAAAAAACAAAAAAATAAAAAATTCATTAAGTTGTGGGTGTTTAATGCCATTTTAAACTATAGGTTTTAGGTACAAAATTGCAGGTTGAAAAACAAATTACATTTGTGGCATATAAAATGTTTGGAGCTTTTAAAATTTTTTTTAAACAAATTTATTTAAGATTTTTAAATAGTAAAGGGCTGTTCATTTAAAATTTTCAGTTTTCTATATAAAATACTATTATTAAAAAGTTTTCTGAAATTTTTATTAAAATTTAATTAAAAATACATTATTTTTTGATACTTTTATCAGTTTTGCTGCCATTTTCACTGATACTTATCTACGTATAAAAAAATTAATGGTTTACTTAAACGATTTTGCTTGTCTTTATCCTTTTTTTATTACTTTCTTTCTCATTCTGGTCCTTTGTAGTAGAAGCAATAAAAATATATTGATATATTACATACATACCTACATACATATATGTATATATATGTATATATATGTATATATATGTATATTACCTTTATTTTGTTCTTAACTTTTTCTTTTCGTTTTGCAAAGGTCATTAAAATAATATTGTGTTAAATTTAAACATTTTTAAACGTTCATCTGCTTAGGAAAATAACAATAAGGCGGTTTTACTAAAAACCAAAGGTAATTGAATACAATCGAACTTCAAACTATTTAAATTAAAATAAAACTTTTGAGTATATTTTTAACTGTAAAACTTTCAATTTTTTTATTTAACATGCCACTGAAATAATTTCACTAAAGCCCTAAAAAATAATGTTTTTATCACATTTCTCTCTCTATTTCTCTATTTTTTACCCTTTTAGTGTATTTATAATTTATTGTTGCATACTTTAAGTTGCCAAAGTTGCAGTTCATCAATCTTGCAGGGTTTAAAACTGTTGCTGCCATTGTTACTTTAGCTGTTGTTGATTATACGCATTTCACTTGTCTGCTTATGGGTGGCATGCAACAGTACGACTAACAAATAGTTTTTTGTTTTTGCAGCATTTTTTTTTCAAACGAATGATTTGAAAAGTAAAAGAAAATAAACTTTTATTCATTAATTTTACTTTTTTATATTAAATAAAATGATTATCAAACTATAGAACAGAAATTTAATGTTAATTCATTTATTTATTTGCTTATTGTTCGTGTGTACTCAGGTGTTGAAGCTTTACAAAAACCCTTTTGTGCAATGTTTTTATGTAATAAAATAAAGGATTTTTCTTGATAAATTTCATTTTATATTTACACTTTTACAATATAAAAGAATTTTACAGCAAAATCGTTCCGGCTTTAGTGAGGTCTTTTAAAGTGACACAGAGATATAATAAATTTATCGTCATATAAAAATATTTATTTGTTTTTTTTTTATTGAATGAAAGAAGCTGGTAAGAGATTTATTACATATTTGATTTGAAAGGGGAAGTTTATAAAATTGAAAAATTTTTGCGAAACCAAAAAGAAAAACATTTTTAATAGTGGGCTAAGAGGGGTATAAAGAGAATGAGGGTGTATATGTTATGAATATATATATATATATATATATAGTGCAGCCCCTTATTGAGCTTTATTTCATTATGATATTGATTTAGTAAACGTTTTTTTAATAACGCTTCATTATTATAATTGTTAATTTGAAAAATATAAAATTTTTTCTTGTTAAATTTGCTTAGTAGTTGTTTTGTTTGCATAACTTAATTCAACTGAAAAACTGTTGCAAACACATGTATGCAAATATGCAAACACATACAAATATCTATGTAAAAAACATGTCCTAGGGTTGCTTGTCTGACTCCGCATATGTACGTATATAAATTAAAATAAAATTTTTGTTTACAGGTTATTAATGCATGTGTTGAAAAAAATTGTTGGTGTGTATTTTTTATACAGCTAAACTTATATATATATATAACTCTTATATGGGTAAAGTTCATAGTCTAGTCTACAGTTTGGAATAAAGTTTATTTCGTCTTGTATTTGGACTATGTATATTAAGGCCTTTATTCTGGTTTATAGTTTATATTAAGGATAACAATTTATGTAGTTAATAGCTTATACTATTTCGTCTATAGTCGAGACTAAAACATTTTCTTGTTTACAGTTAAGACTAAAACAGAGCTCGTTCAGAGTCACTGCTTGTAGTGCTAGTGGCTCTATTATTTATATTACAGTTACAAATTTAGTTCATGGAATAATAACATTTATGTGTTTTCACGTCTTTGTATTAAATCTGTTCCTTATCCTTTTTTTCTTATTTATGTTTACCAAAGGCAGTTTGAAAAAAACTACAATAAAGAGTCAAAAACAGTAGCAGCTCCCAGTAGCTAACAGTATCTATGTATCTGCAAACAACATTCGCTAACAAATCACACGAGCTCTAATGTTGATTTTCTATTGTATTTGTTTAAATGTATATGAAAAAAAAACAACAAAAACATGTTGTTCTATCTGTTTGTATTTGTTAATGTATTTATGAAGCTTAACATGACCTTCAAGTTTATAAAAAAAAAATATTAAATAAAATGCTTTCGACAAGAAACGAGGACAGTTCTGAAAAATTTAGTGACAATTTTCTTACTAAGAAAAACTGTACTTTTTTCTAATAGAAAAATGGCTTAGAGATGAAATAAGTTAAAATGACATACATACATAAGGATGTATGTATGTAGTTTTAAAACCCTTAACGAAACACTTGCAAAATATTGTAATTTTTAGTTCAACCAGGAATTGTGAAGATTACATGAAAAAAGAATTGAAAAAAATTTATTTTACGTAGAAAATTACTAAAGAGAAAAAATTTTATTATTGTAAAAGATTGTATCGGTCAGTGTCTAACCCACCCGCTTACAAATAGGGACTTAAATAAGTTTTTACCACCCTCGCTAACAAATAGGGTTTTTTTTAAAGTCATTAAGTAACTACTTACTATCAGCAAATAAAGCAACCATTTATATTATAAATCAGAAATTATATGAGTCAATACTTTTAAAATATTATATAACTATTTGCGTTTGATAAGTGAAATCTTCAATTGATTGTATGGGCCTACAGAACACATTATTAATAATGTATTTTTTTCGGCTTCCTAAGAAAAAAACTTAAGTTTGTTATTTTGTATGTAACGTTTTACAGAAACACTTAGAAAAAACCTTTAGAGTCGGTTTGAAAACCGTCATAAAATTCATAACCATCGGTCGAAAATATAATTACTTATATTTATAGTATGTTAACCCAAATGAGACTCATAATAATTAATTTAAGTGGCTCCTAACAATTTTTTCGGCCAAAGTGTGTCCAACTTTTACTTCTATATAGATATCTGACAAATAAATGGTTATGTTTCACAATATAATCTTGTTTTAGAAAACTACTTCTAAGTAATGCAGTCGGTATTTAATAATCATTGAAAAGTATGATGTTGAGTAAGAGCAAGCCATTACCCAGTTTTTGCTGCAAATATATTGACTGAATTTCATTCGATTTTGTTGCATAGTTTTAATATATTTTCTACAATTAGGAACAATTTAATTTGTGTTCCATACTTTGTTTCTAAGCTTTTTTGCTTTTAAATTGATTTCTAGTTAAAATTTATTTGAAAAACTGTTTCCAAAAATTAACATCTATTTACTGTTTTTATCACATTTTGTTTCATACATTTTTTTTATTCTTTGCCGATTAAGCTTACTTTAAATACCAAACTATGTTTTTGAATTAATAACAATTTGCTTAATTTTCATTAAACTTAGCTGCATAGCTAAGCCATTAGAATATTTTCCACAGACGGTAATAGCTAAATCGACATAGAATTTTTCTTTGAATAAAACACCTAAACAAGAAACCTATGGATTTACGTTTGATATTTAAATATCATAAATATTTTTGCAAGATTTTGCAACAAAAATCTAGCTGCGATTGCCTGCTAATTGTTTTCTTGTTTCTATATTTTTTGTTTAAGGATAATTCTAGGACCTATTTTGTTGTTATATGAGTGTCAAATAGAACTCAAGGATTTTATTTGCTGGAAAATAAAGCACTTTGATTTATTTTATGCAAATTAGAATTTACTTTAAACTTTTATTTTAAGAACACATTTCCGTTTGACTTGCTACATAATTTAGCACACATGTGTCTAACTGCCTGAGTAAATATATACATAATATAAAATATATGTATATATAAATAGATGTATATCTATATACCCAAATACATACGTTTTTTGTATATTTTAGTTATTTGTTTAACATTATAATGCTTGTTATTTCCATAACTAAGACCTTAGCAATAACTATATATACAAAAAAACTAAATCACATAAGTAGAAGTATAAAACAACAACTACAAGTGGAATGTCTTTTAGAAAATAAAGGATAATCAGCATAAAATATAAAAAAAAAAAAAATAGAAAAATAGAATGACGATTATAATCGTATGTGAATGATATAAATGATATGCTAATGTTTGCAGAAAGTATCATACAAATGATACAACAGCAGCAACAACAAAGATAATAAAAAAAGTTATGCGTGTGTAGATATTTTAATCTTATAATCACGTTACGGAGATTTTAAATATATATATATATATATATGTACATACACATCCAGCAAAAACTGGGTAATGGCTTGCTTTTACTCAACAACATACTTTTAAATGATTATTAAATACCGTCTGCATTACTTAGAAGTAGTTTTCTAATAACAAGTTTATATTGTGAAACGTAATAGCTTATTTGTCAGATATCGAAAAAGAAATAAATGCTGCATACACTTTGGTAGAAAAATTTGTTAGGAGCCATTTAAATTAGTTATTATGATTCTCATTTAGGTTAACATACTACATATAAGTATGTATAAGTCATTATGTTTTCGACGGATGTTTATGAATTTTATGGCGGATTTCAAATCGACTCTAAAAGTGTTTTCTAACTGTTTCTGTAAAACGAAACGTACAGAAGTAACAAACCACAGTTTTGTATTGGATATTTTATTGACTTATATAATTCCTGATTTATAATCTAACGGACTGCTTTATTTGTTGATAGTAATTAGTTACTTAATGGCATTAAAGTAATGACTTTAGAAACACCCTATTTGTAAGCGAAGGTAGTAATGACTCTCTGAAGTCCCTGTTTGTAAGGGAGCGGTGTAAGTACTTACCTCCAATGACATTGCCCTGTTAGAGTAATGGGTTAAAATGCCAATGGGTAAGTAGTACAACTACTGTATTTTTATCATTTTAACTCATTACAAATTAATTCAAGTTTTTGCTGGGTATCTACATGCATACATGTTTACATATGTATGTATTTATGTGCCTATGCACATGTTTAAAATGATTTGGAATTTTTACTTTATTATATGTCATATTGACGTTTAATATCTTAATAAAATTAATTTAACATTTTACGTAAATTATGCCTTTTTATCTAAAATCTGCCAAAATTACAAAGACCGACACCTTTAACCATTTAGAGCCGTCTGTCCTAAATCTTTATTAAACATCGGCAACGTTATGAGAGCTAAACTTCTTTATATTGCAGTGCAAAGTTTTATACAAAAACAGTATTTAATTATGTATATATTAGTTAAAAATATTACAAAAAAGTGTTATGTTATTTTTGTTTGAATTTTGACATTAATCTTACCTTTTAATGATGCTTAGATTTTGAGCGAATTAATAACATATTTTTAAATCTTATACTTACTTTATACAAAAATGAATTTCCATAATGTTAAAGAGCAACATATCAATATTTTTAAAATTTACTTATGTACATAAGTACATACAAAACTAAGCCAAAATAATGAAAACAAATATAAATATTTGACAATTCAATTAATAATACGACACCTTTCACATCTTTACTCTCGCATATTTGCATGCAAAAATATAAAAACAAATTTTACCGTTAAAATAGAAATTCTACTGAGAGTAAAATACAAAATGATTTTTGATGTTGTTGTAAGTGATCATAAATTGCTCAAGAAAAAATAAAAACAAGAAAATAAACCACACTTTTACTTAAAATTTACAAACAATAACAGTAATAACAAGAGCATTAACATGCACAGTCACGAAACCAGTATTAGAGTTATGTAAATGAGTAAGACATCTAGGAGTTTTGATACCATTTCCTGTTGTGTTTGCTTGTGCAATTTCCACAAAATAAGAAAACCAATACTATCTACCTACATACAAATGTACATACATATATACAAACATTAAAAAAAACTTCACAATAACAACAACAACAGTGATATTTGTTCAAGGTGGAAGTAAAACTAACAAAAATAAAGTCTTTTAAACGAGAAACCGACAGAAGTAAAGAAAAGAAAAAACTAGAGTAAATGAAAAAGATATAATAATTTAAGTCTTCACCAGAATAGCAAATAAGACAGTGTGACAAATATTAATGGAAACCAATTTAGTTATTTAATTTAAACTTACAAAATTAGGAGATAAAATAATGACTAAAACAACTTGCAATCAGGGATGGGCAAAAATATCAATATATCGATATTTGTTTAATATCAATCAATATACATATGTATATCGTCGATATTTTATTTTGCAACATATCAAAATATGTATCAATTTTTTGTTCTTGCAATTTTCTTTCGATATTTTTGAACTTTGGTTTTGTATTTTATGATAATAATTTGTGAAAAAAATTCTTGTCGCAGTCTTGTATTGACAACAACTGCGCGACAAATTTGATCACATTTAAGGTACATTTTTGCAATCTATAACAACTCCCGTTGTTTAGAAGTTCAGAAGGGTGGTGTTGATTGCAGAAGCACATCTCCTTTTAACAAAGTTTTAACTATGTGAAGTTGTATGTGTCCAGAATTTCACGCCTGTTCTTTCTAAAGTTCCCCTTAAATATTTAATTTGTCAGGCTTTCTTGGTGTATTCGATAGTAGAAGCCGTCTGACAGGTAAACACATCAAACATAGGGAGCTCCTTATGTCAGTATTTGATAGTTACTGGTTCAATTACATTTATATATAGCGCCATACTTTGTAGTTCAACCACAATTATAGTTTTCTTAATTAATTATTTCTATGTTAACCGTTAAACATCAATAAAACATAGTTTTTGGATAATAAAGTTCGTTTTTCCTGTATTTTATGAATTTACGAAAAATATCGAGATATTGATATACATACATATATCGACCGGCATTGATAATGAAAAAAAATATCTATATTTTTTTTTGAATTTGCCCATTCCTACTTGTAATAAATAAAAAAATGGTTTAGATTATATAAACATTATTAATTTTTTTTTTAATTTAACAATAATAATTTAGACTTTGTAAAATATATAAACTTATATATTTTCGAGTTTCTTAAAACTAAAGAAACTCTTAAGATATGTTTCTTTTATTATACAAATGTATGTTTTAACTAAAATAAATTTTTAAATGCTGCTGCCTAACTTACAAACATATGTACAAAAATGTTCTAAATTCAGGATAACTCCGCTGTTTAATTTATGCCAAGTCATTTACAAATTGCTAAGAAAAAGGCGAGAATAAAACATAATATGTTTTTTTTTTTAACAAGTTACGCAACGATGATACATTTTATCTAAAACATTTTTGCAATAAGTTGATTTTAAAGCAATTAATAGACAAATTTTTAAAACAAAATTAAAAACCGATATATGTAGATGTATTTATTTTGCCTGCTCAAATAATTGTCACACTGTTAAATGAGCTCTTCTTATAAATGTATAAGGTGAAAGGTAAGCTTTTTCTCTTTAATTCTATTTCCTTTTTCCTTTAAGCATTTAAAAACATGTTAAAACTGTAAAACACATAATAAACCTACAAATAAAAACACGTACTCATACATTCAATCAATTATACTCATTTTAAACATCAGACACTCTTGTACACAAGTGGACAAAGAACACCTTCACTCTCGCTTTTTGTTTTTCTTAATGCATTTTTAAAACTACTACTAAGACAAATACACAATACATAAAACATGTAAATGTTTTCTATTTTTTTGTAAATGTTGTGGTGAGTTTTTATAAATGTTTGTATGTAAATATAAACACCATCACCACAGCTTAGAGCTAAATGGAGAGAAAAGAGAGTAATAGAAATTTACCTCGACATTTGAGACCTTTATGTGTGATACCGTGTAATAGAGAACCGCAATGATCACAAAACATCGGTGACAGGAATGTAACGTTCTGCCATTTGTGTGGCATCTGATGGGCCTAAGAATAAGGTGAGAAAACTAATGGAAAATTAACACTCTTTTTCGCTGTGTTGCTTTCTTATTTCTTTTTTATTAAACTACAGCAATTAATACATAACGAAACTGAACCTATACTTCAAAACTGTTGGTTAATCTTTTTGTGTTTTTGTAATAAAATTAAAAAATAAATTATTTTTTGCTAAAATTATATAAATTTTTTGTTTTTGTAAAGATTATTTAACAAATTGAATGTAATGAATTTCATGGGCTTTATTGCAAAATTATTTGTTTTATGTAGAATGTGACCAAATGGCAATTTTTTGTTTTGTATTAAAAGGTTTTTGTTATAATTTTAAAACCTTTTAAAATTTAATAAAATCAAGGTCATATGATGAAATATTTTTGGCCAGGGTTTTAACTCTCTGTAAAGGTAAAAGGCCTGTTGACAGTAATATTTGCCTTGCAGTCCATCTTTTTATGCAAAAAAAATGAGTGCAAGTTGAAATGTAAGGTTACCTCGATCGTATATGATTGTAAACTAGTGATTGCTAGAAACAATTTTGTTTCTCTCAACTATTATAACTATCATGATGAAAAAATTAGAAATTTGTTGCTTTTTGGTTATGGTTTTTTAAATTCTAAGAGCAAAATATATGTATGTAAATATATGATTACTAACAAATAAGTTAACGATTAACTAAAACATGAAAATTGCTACTGTGATCAAATTTTATGTTTCGGTCCCTCGATGGTTGTTACAAATATATAAAAAAATTGTAGTGATTATGGAATATAAAAATAATCTTTAATATGTTTATTATGTTACAAAAGTTCATATCAAACTACAGGAGAAAATAACGACTTTAAAGATTTCTTTTGCAAAAATTTAAAACAATATAACCTTTATATACTAAACAATTTAGCTTGTTTTCAAAAAAAAAAAAAAATAAGCCCAAATGAAAAACTTGTTTTCCGCATAAGTAGCAATACAAAAGACTTATTATAAACAACGATGATACAATCATAAATGGTCCAAGATTTTGTTACCTACAAAGGAAAATTATAGCTGAGAAAAATTGTGACTAATAAAATAGCATTTAATTCATTTATTTTTACTATCCTTTCTTTTTCTTTTAACATACTTTAGTTACTTTGTATTTGCTAAATTTAAAAATACAAACATAGATAAATAAATATACTTAAAACTTTGCATAAATACTTAAATAATAGAAAAAATAAACTTTTTATAAAAGAAAGAAAAGTTTACAAAATTAAAAAAAATTTTTTTTCACACTGACAAAGTTTAATGAAAATTTCCTAAGAGGAGAACAGTTAAGGAACATTTTAAGTAAAAAAAAAGGTTGCAAATTTTCTGTTAAATTGTTTGAAAATTTTTTAACAAAAACACATTTTTTTCCAAGAAAATGTATCGAAAGTCATTAGTTTTCTTGTTTATTAATATTTCTTTTTAACTCAATTTCCTTTCGGAATTTGTATTTGTATAATTTGGTGTATGTGTATGTATGCAAATAGTGAATTTTCTATTATTAAATACTTGTGCGTGTGTGTCAATGTGCTTGTTTGCATTATTACGCATGTATTTGTGTATTTATTGTATTTGTCTAAATCATTTCTTTTGTTTAGTGTTATTCTTAACAAGAGGTGTAAATTGAATTGATATTTTCATAAAACACTAAGGAAAATCAAAAGGTTTTCAAAGTCAATCTTGATGACTATATTAACAGTAGTTCTACCAAATAACGGGACCATAAATGGTACACAAAAACTATGAAAAGTTCATAAAAACTTGAATTAATTTTTAAGCTTAAGATTACAAAAATGTTTATAAAAACTTCTAATAAAAAATTAAAATGAAGTGTCACAATAAAAAGTTTTTATCTTTAGAAAAATCTAATAGATTTAATAAGGAATAATAGATTTATTTTAAAATGTTTCGAATAAACAGCAAAAAAAAAAAATCAAACATCAGATACATTTTTTTTAGGTTTGCAGTTTTTGAAACTATAAATTAGAACCTAAAAGGCAAAGAAAACGAAAGACGGAGGTTTCTAACAGCACTTTAGAATAATTTTTTTTAATAAGTTATAAGCATTAAAAGTATCCAAACAACTAAAACATATATATGAAAAAGCAACGTGTATATGCTTTTCTAATTATGTATAGAAAAGAGAGCATAAGAAACAAAAGAAAAAATTTATTTCATTTTTAATTTTCAGGGATTTCAAAGTGGGAACAATTACATTTATTTTGATGCAATACAAATTGTAGTCGAATTTGTTTATATTATAAACCAAAATTCTTTAGATTACTTTTAGATCAGTTAAGGTAAAATATAGATAATTCTTGGGTCTTTATGCATATGAATAATAAACAATTGGACCTACAAACAATGAAATTTTAAATAATACAAAAAAGCTAATTTTAAGAAAATATTAACATATATCTTGCACTTGTAAATAAATTTTTCAACACAAAGACATCGTTGTTCAAACTGACAACAGATGGCTTAACACTTATTCGCAAATTAAAGTTAATTGATCATAAAGATTCAATAACAATTTCTACCTAAAGACCTAAGAGAATTGACATGATTTAATAATATCTTTTATAATGATTTTAGGTTAAAAACTTGTTAAAGAGCTTTTAATATTATTTAATGATTTTCATTCAATTATTTTTTAATTAAAAATGTATTTTCAGGAGGATTAAGGGAAACGAAAGTATAACGTTTAAATTTTAAATTGAATTTGCTTTTTAATATTATTAGCTTTTTGCTGTCAATGTCTATATGTTGTTGTGTTTTTGTTTGTTTTTTTTTAAATGACAGTTAAGGGAAACTTTCTCAACAATATGATGCCTATCAAGGCTGTTTTATTTAATGTCGTTCTTTTTTTTTGTTGGCTTTTTTTAAAGATTATAGCTAAGATATAAAATTTTAAGAGGTTTACAAACAAAGTGAATGGATAAAGGAAAACGTGTTAGTTTATATTGTGTTTAACAATGTTAATCGGTTGAGCAAAATTTTTAGCAGAGCAGGAGAGGGAGAGAGATAAGGCGAAAAGAATTAGATACAACAAATCTCATGACATGATATAACTTTTGAGGTTTTATTTTAAATTAGGAAAAATAAATAAAATTAAGCGGAATTATATTAATATATCTGTTTATAGTTTGGGTTTTAATTAAAACTGTATTTGTTTAAGTATTTGTATGATTATAATTGTCGGTTTGTCTGTATGCATTTGAATAAATATTTTCTTTAATTTTTGACTGTTTAAAATATTTTTTAAGATGGACTGTTAGTTTTGACTAATCAAACATTTTGTATAAATTGCACGTGTGCATTTAGTGAAAAACAAAATTAATTTCTTACAACAATTTCTTTAATTATAATTTGTCTGTTGCATGAGTTTGAGCCGGCTTAACTGTTAAGACTTACAAAAAGCTTTTAAATAAAAAATTTACTAATTTTATTTAATTCCGTATTAAAATATAAAAAAAAAATTGTTTATTATTTTATTCCATTCTCTAGAATAGTTTTTTATTTTTATTTCAAACTCAATTGTCCTTTACCTTGTCAAAAGACATTGCCTGCTCACGTCTAGGGCTAAGGCCAAGGATTAAGGAAAATCTTTTAAACATAAAATCTTGTTCAAGTTTATATTCACATAAATGTATACAAATTCAAGCTGCACTAAGCCTAACAGCAATCATGCAAGTGATTTGTTTGTATGAGTTTTTATACACACACTCTCTTCTTCCGTATGTAGGCAAGAGTATAGTATATGACGTGTGAAAATATAAATAACCTTAAATAAAATATGTAAAGATTATTGTTCTCTAAACTGTTCTTTTTTTTGTTTATTTATCCTTACATATACATACATATTTATATAAATGTTTTGTTTTTTTTATCAGTTTTTTGAGGCTTGCTAGAAGAGATATGCCTAAAGAATGTGTGGCCTGTTGTGCATATATAAAACTGTACATAAATACATAACTACTGTTATGTTTATCACATGCGATTCAACATTTTTTCTCACTCTCTCTCTTTTTTTATTTCCGGTTTTTTAAATGCCAATTTAAAGGGATTTAAAAATGTATAACGTAAATCATTTTATTAGATGGAACATTCTTGTATACACATAAACATACACATACCTAATGTAAATAAACATGGCAAACATGTTTGAGTTTGAAGTTGTTAATATGAATTAAGGTGAGAGTATATTTACTTGTGTAAAATTCCTTTTAATCTAATATTCATAAAAAGTGTGTGTGAGTAATGTCTTAAAACATCCCGAAATTTACATAAGAAGCATGTATTTAGGTGCAAATACATTTTTATTTAAGTAACTGAAAGTCGTCATAAGGGAAAATATGATAAAAATAAGGTTTTTTATTTAAAGTACACAAACATATATATATGTAAATTATTTTAAATAGAAATAAATTTATATTAAAAAGTTTTATAGTTTTTTTTATGAACTCTGTAAGCTAAAAGCATTTAATTTAGTTTTTAGAATTAAAAAACTAACTCATTTTTTATTTGTTTAATTATAAAAAAAATTAAAACCTTTGTTTTTATTTTTTCAAATAAGGATTTAAAAGTAAAAAAGCAAACTATTTATAATTATTTTGAAAACCTAGAGGTAATCTCTGAAAGTACTTATATACATATGTATTTGGTCAAAAGAAATTCTTTATCTATATATGTATGTAATGGTCCTCTACACGCAAACATGATTGTGGGGATCATAATCGAAGGGCATCATACTATGATTTGATTATATGATTGTGGCTCAACTATATAAAGATCGATTTTAATCGTAACAAGTTTAATTAAAATGCTATTACATAACCAAACTATGACCATATATTATTATAATTTTATTTTCCATGATTAATAAATAGTTCCATATCGTCACTTAAAATCCAAAAAACCGTAACAACCAAATAATTCAAAATATACTTTTTAATTGATTATGATGTAATTAATCAAAATTCATATTTTCAAAAGCCACCTAACAAGTAAATAATCTTAAGTTTATAAGATTTTTTGCTTCTCCTGCAAAAAAGTAAAAAGTGTACTTATGGCCTTTTAAATTTTAGGTGACGATATAATCATTATATAATTCCCTATGATCATAATTAAGTTTTTTATAATCGTTATATAATCCAATACAACCATAAAATGATCCCACATAACTATAAATTTATTTCGTTTTACCATAATATGATTCCACACAACCATAGTATAGTTTCATATGATGATAATGTATTTCCACCTAATCATATACATACATACATATGTATACAAATTTATTAAAATATTTTTTTATTAATATAAACTGACACATTTGCATTTTTTGCCATTTTTTATATTAATTTTACGTTCCTCTCTAATTGTAATATTTTACTTCACTTTCTTTTTGTTTTTATTTTTTTTAATGCTTATTATTATTATTTTTTACTGCCTGGCCCACAAAATGCAAACGATATAAACGTTTGTTGTTTTAAACTCTTGACATTTTATATACAAATTCTGCACTAAATTTAAAGCAATTAGAAGAGCAGTAACAACCGAAAACAAATAATTATTAAAGTTTATTATACTTTGATTGCCTTGCAACTATGCCGTTGTTGCACACATCATTTAATAGTTACTTTTATGCTTATTTAAATGCTTTTAAATATGTTATTTTTGTGACTTGTTTGTCATAACAGTTTTTTTAACATATTATATTTTGTGAATAATTATCAACATTTTCATTACCGGTAACCATTTAATGATAAAATATAAACAAATATTTGTTTATCGTTTACTATAATTTGTTTGCGGTGACCAAATTTTTCGCAGAGAAAATAAAATGGTTATCGTGATCATGTTTTTTTGTGCGTATACAATGAATACTTAGAGTGGGTGTAATAATTTGATTTTTTTTACATATTTTAAAAGCTATAATCCTATATTTTTTAAGCTTATCCTTTAATAACAACTACTCGCTCCTTCAAACAAGTTAAATACGTTACATATGTATACATATGTATGTAGTTTTAGGCAAATATATATAAGCTTCATATATTTTAAACTTTGCATATTTTTAATTAGATAATAATTGCATAGTTCATAATGAAAATGAATGGGATTAGTGCAGGGCCAGTGATTCTCCCTATAAACATTGGTAATTCTGATGACAGTTGTTTAATTGAAGCTTAAAGCGAACAAGAACAAATTTTTTTTAAGAAAACAATAGAAATATTTAGTTAAGGCCAGCAATGTGGTCCAGACTTATTTTGTGTTAATATTTAACTAGTTTTTTTGAATTTTGTTTTTACAAAAATCTTCATTAATAACGTCGTAGCGTTTTTTTTTTTGGAAAAAAAAATTTTGTTTAAAAAAAAGTGCTTAACAATTTCGTAAAATTTATCATGTCAGTCAAATGTAAAATAAAAAATTCATATCATATACAAAATATGCATGTATTGCCTTTCTTTATTATTTGTTTTTCTTATGTTTTCTCCAGTTTTAACGAATCTAATTCTTTTATCATTTTTTCCAACCATTTGTTGGTTGTGAGAAAATATGTTAAATAAAACAATTTTCATATCTACTGACTTATACAAATGCCCAATAAAAACTTCAGACGGTGTTTTTTTAAACGATTATAACTTTTCCAACTAAAACTTTTCTTCTTAGTCCTGCAAAAAAAAAATATAACTAATTTACTGTAAAGAAATAAAGAACTTTGGTTTTAGTCAGGAAAGTAACAAAAGGTTTTACCATTAAAAAATAAAATATTTTAATATAAAACTGCTTAAGACATGACAAGAATGTACAAAAAGTTATAATTGAATTTATATTTTCTTGTTATTGTGCAAATTCAAACAGTTTTTAACGGAACTACAAAACGCATAAGTAATTAAAAATACATTTAAGGCATAAATATTACTTACACGTCTGAGAAAGATGTAAAACTAATTACGAGCTGCTACAAGGACAACAAAAAGTCCTAGTGTAAGTTATAGACCTGGTTGAGTAGATCACAAATTAGTAATTGAACATTCCAGAAATACCCTTAAAGTTGCAGAGTTATTTATTTAGTACTGGACAGATGCAGATTTAATTTGAAAAATTTATAAAATAAAAAAACTTTTTCTCTCTAAACATGAGCAGACAATTTTTTTTGTAATAATTTTTATAAAAAAAACATTTTAATATTTACACATATATTTTAAGGATAGTTTTATTTACCGATTTCTGAATAATAAAAATCTGAAGCGGAAAGTGCAACTGACAACTCTTCAAGTAAACTGGAATAAGTTTTACAATATATAATTCAGGTATATTTTTTATATGCATACAGTGTTAAAATAAACTCCTTAAGTTTCTTTTTTTTCATAGACTATTTAAAATATAAACATCAACTTAAAAATGTCATTAGCTAATCACGCATTAGCTCTAGAACTCCTTTGAAAAGTATTCTAAATTTCAAGGGCATGAAATAACAAATTTATAATCGAATTAGCAAGATTTACTGCAGTTCAGTGTTATTGTTCTTTTCTTTGTCTTTCTTTGTTTAATCTTTGCTAAGGGGTTTTTTGTAATATTTTTTCCCTTTTCTTTAAAATTAGTTTCTTAACGAACATTATGGCGCAGGTTTATTAAAATTAAATACATAAATCAGGAATCAATATAACTTATATTTTGCATATGTAAGACACAAAACCAATTAGTATTATTTTGTTCGTTTAAAATTACAGGTTTACAGTGTAAATCATAATAAAAGATACAGTTCTACAAAAGCCAAATAAATGCTTAAAAAATTATATTATTTCAAGCAAAGTTTAAAGAGAAAACAGATGTATTTTTCTATACATAGGCCAGGCTTATGTATAAAGTAGCTTATTGACTTTACTTTGTTTCTGAGGAAATTTTTATGAACATGACGACAGTTTTAATTTAAATGACTTTGATTAACCGAAAAATTTAAAGCTGCTGAGTATTTTATTTTTAAATATTTTATTTTAAATTTAAATATTTTAAAATAAATATTATAACAAAAATTTTAAAAACAATAAAACTGTTTTATTTATTTAACTTTAATTTCCATATTCGATGCAATGATAATAAGTTTCTTTGTTGTTTTTAGCAAAAAAGTGTTTTAAGGGCTTAAAAAGGTAAATTTAAAAATTAAAATTTTTTTTAAAGCTTTTAAAGAAAATATAATTACACATTACTTATACGCATAAACCATTTAGTTGAATATATAAATTGAAAACTTATTTGGCTTCTAAGTAAAAGTAAAATTTATTATTTTTTAAAAAGAAACCCTTTTAAAATTTTTCAATTAGAAAAAATCATATTAGATTTATAGAAACAATATAAACAAGTAAGAGCGCTATATTCGGATGTGCCAAATCGTATATACCCTTCGCTACGTGTATTTATGTATGTATGTATGTGTGTATATATATACATTTATACATATGTATGTATTTAGATGTCCAAAAGGTATTTAAAGTCTTAAAAAACTTGGTTTTTTATGATAATAATTTGAGTCCATATAGGTTTTTCGCCCATATCTTTACTGATTCTGGGCCAATTAGTAATTTTTGTTAAAATTTCTCAAAAAGGCATGTCTACTCACAATTTTTGCTTATATCTCGTTAACTTTTTGTTTTTTTGGGTTGGAGTTTCCCAATTGGCACGTCTTATACTAGATTTTCACGATGATATTTTTTCATGTCGTTTTTTCAATTCTCTTTTAAAGCTGCTACCAAAAATCTTTCATATTCACATGATGACTTTTGATGACTTTTTCAGGGTTGAGTTTTAAAACTATTATCATTTAATCTTTTTTAGTTAGTCATTCGTAAACTAAGAAAATTTAATTTTTTTTGCTTATATGTCGGAAATTTTTTTTCTTTTAAAAGTCTCAAAAAGGCTGTCTTACACACAAATATGTTTAATAATTTTTAAGTAAAAAAAGTTTGTAGTCATCTTTTTTGGCTTATGTCTCGGTCAGTTATTAACTTTACGATTTTACTGGTTTTCAATAACAAGAAACTCAGGATAATTTCCGATTGTTTGATACTAATAACGTCCGTACGACATCGGGGGGCTGAGAAAACTTGATTTCAGCAGACAGACATGGCTAAATCGACTTCTCTATAAGTATTCAGAATATATGTATATACTTTATGGGGTCGCAAATGAATATTGTAGAAAATACAAATGGAATGACAAACCTATTTATACCCTTGTCTCATGTGGTGAAGGGTATACAAATGTGTTATATTTCATTAAAACATCATGTTATGTTCGTTATCCATTTTTTTGTTAACAAATTCCCCTGAATATAATAATTACCTGTGTTTTAAACAAACCAAAAGTTATACATTTTTTTAATTATTATTATTTTTTTTGTGTAAAACACATTTACAATTTGTCTAACTCTTTAAATAAGGCTAAAAAGGCTACAAATATGTTAATAAATGTAAATATTTTATTTCATTTTACCTTCTTGTTTTTTATTATTAAATATTTAATTAGCATTAAAATTATTTACACTGAGAATATGACATCTAGTCTAATATATGTGGCACAAATAAATGCGCAATATACATATGTTTGTATAAAAAGAAGGGTCAAAGTCATATACTCGCACAAATAAACATACAAACACATACATATCAACTTACAGGGCTTTGTAAGTTTGTGTGTAAAGTCCTGATTCTACCTATTAAAGGTTTTAATGTGAAAAAAAAACACATGACGTCAAGGGAAATTTGTATTAAATGAGGTTAAACATATGTTAAACTACATTAATATTAACATTAACATTAAAAATGAAAAATAAGTTTTAAAGATTTTTTTCTGGTTTTTCAAGGGTAGCTTGCTTGGATCATAACATAAGGTTGTGAATATTATAAGGAGCTACCAAGTTAATCTATATGTGAAACAAGTAAGAGAGTTATAAAAGGTCATAACCGACCGTTAAAAGCCTTACACTAAATAAAGTATAACAACCTTTGTGCTAACTGTTTGCTGTTATTTTAACATTAGCCAACCAAGGTGTTTAAACGGATTCCAAGATCGAGATTTTAAGACCGAGAGTGCCTTATATAGGAGTTTTTAACAATTATAGACTGATAATTATAAAATTTGGTAAAGAGATTCATGTTTACGTAAGATTTGTTTGTGATCAATTTTAAATAAAATAAAATAAAATATATATCAAGGGGTTATAACCGTTAAGGTGTTTCATCGGCAGCAGGGCCATTTCCACGAGTCTGCCTGCAAAAATCGCTCGATTGGATCACGGAAAAAGGGTTAAATATCGATCCCAAGTCTTTTACACAGGCGGACAGTATATAAAGTATAAAGCTCGTAGTGTCCGTCTGTCCGCCTGTGTCTATAAAAGCTCGTTTTTGTAACGCGGTGTTATAGTCCAACCTGTGCAAAATTCAATGGATTTTTGTTTATATGATATTTTGTCTGGATGCCAATTTTTATTTAAATTTTAATGTTTTATGAACAGATGAAAGGTTTTTTGCCGTTTTTTTAGACTCATCAAGGCAAAGGACAAGTTTGAAAAATTTTCTTTTATCACGAGTTTAGTATTTAATAAAAACAAATCTTAAATTTAGATTTTTTTAAAACTTAACCCTAATGGCTGTAAGAGTTTAATTCATTTCTTTTTTTTCTAATTTCTTTTAATTTATTAAAATTTTAATATTATTTAAACTAATATTTAATAAACGAACAAAAAAAAAAAGAAAACATGTTTACGTGTCTGTTAGAGGTCAAAGGTAACCACATTGAAGCACGTAAACATTTATTTAAATGATTAATCAATTAATGCACATGTAAAGTAATTATTATTTGCAAAATAAATAAACAATTTTTCAGAAATTAAATTAAAGCAAAATTTAAAAGAAATTTTCAATAATTACTTAGGTCGATTACTAAGTTATTAAAAATTCAATGACACAATTTAATAAATATGTACTTAAAAATTACAAACAATTGTCTACCCTATAGAAAGAAAATCAAAATATACTTAATAAGCACCATAGATGGTCGTTACAGTTATTAATAAAAAAGTCATAAATATATTTAAAACTGTTCTTAAAACACTTTCAAAACTCAGAGTTGTTCTTCCAAAGGCCATTTTAGAATGTGTGGTTGTACCTTTTCAACACTACAACTTCCCCTAAAATGATTAATCAATGATTGTTTTTTACAAAAACCTTTCGTTTTATTAAAAACAACATAACAAAAAAATTCTAAAATTATTTTGAAATGACTTAAATTGGGTTCCTCCAATTGTTTAGTTCAATAATTCTCTTATGCACTGTAGCCACAGCACACACACAAACACACACGAATGCATTAACGATATTGCAGAATTTACTCGCATTTAGAAAAGAAAGAGAATTACAAAAAAAAAACTTACACATTTACATACATAAACATATACTTACATTATGAATACCGTTATTTTTTTTTATTCTTAAAGAAAGAAAACTTAAGAGAAAATACAACAAATACATTGAGTAGTTAAGAAAGCAATGGCGCGCTCACACACACACACACGCTGTTACATAAAGAGTTAAATAAAAATACAAATGAAGGAAATTCCAGCATAAAAATTAAAAGTGAAATAAAAATAAAACTGTTATTTAATTACAAAATTAAAACAAATTATACTTTGATTATAATTTAGAAAACAAACAAATACAAATTTTATTTGTTATTTACATTTAAATACCATAAAGATGATTAAAAGATTAAGAAAATTCCATACTATTGTCGTTCTTTCAAAACAATCATACAATTTTCATTATAAAATACAAAAAAAAACTATTTTCAATGAATATCAAAACTAATATT
>NDXZ01047099.1:13523-25157 GCA_003055125.1 Paykullia maculata
TTTTTTTTGGGTAGAATAAAAAAGGTTTTAAATTTTTTATTTATCTTGTTTAATTAAGCAAGTTACTTTTTACCCTCCAAATATTTGAATTTTCAAAAACCCCTTATGAGTGGTTTCATTGATAAAGAAATTTTGTCTCTGGAAAAAAAAGAAACATATTTTGGAAAATACTTTTTCTTATAAAAAAAATTTATTTCTTCTAAAATCTTAATATTTACTTTTGAAAAGAGTAACAAAAACGTATTTCTGCAAATAATTATTTGTTTAGAATTTTTTTCCTTAAAAACAGAAAAATGGTTTGCGAAATTCTTTTTTTTTTTGTGTGACTATTTAAACACAAATATTTATTCTTTAATTTCTTATAAACTTCCTTAAATTGTTTTTTTTCTCTTCTTGTTATGATTTTATTGAATTTATATGCGTTTTCTATAATCTAATAGTCAATTGCCTACATATTGATGTATTTATTTTTTTATGATTCTTCTTGTGCCTGGGGTCTTTAAATAAAAAAAAAAATATTTCCCAAATAATTTTGCAAATTTCAAAATTCTATTACAATTTATTGGCAAAAGAAAAATTTAAAAGGAAAAACACATTTAGGTTGTGGTTTTTATTTATCGGTTGTGTTGATTTAAACACACACAAAACAAACAAGAGAAAATATGAATGTTTAATAGAAAAACCCTAATCTTTTTGGGGGAATAAAGAAAAAAACATTATTGACTGATGAATGACATTTGGTTTGTCAAAGCATCAATTTAATACAACAGAAATTTTCAATAAAAGGAAAAAATCCAAAGAGAAAAGAAACCTAAATTATTTACATAAATTTTTTTCTTTTATTGTTTGTATCGAAATGCGATTAAAATTTAATGGAATTTTTAGAGATTTACGTAGGAGATTTGAAAAGAGTTATAAAAGACAATAAGTTTTCATTTCATAGAAACTTTTGACTTTTACATGATTTTCAGTTTCAAATTCATTTATTGCCTGTTTAAGGGTTTATTTATTTAACCAATTAAAATTCAGTCAAAAATAAATAATCTGAACCTTTTATTTTGAAAACTGACTGACTGGGCTTTTGTGAAGTAAAAAAAGGAAACTTTTCCACTTACAGTGTCTGTATTTTCTTTGTTTTTTAAGCCCTATTTTTTTAAAGTTAAAAACAACTATTTTTTTGTTTCAACGAATTTTTTTGCAACAACGACAAACAGAGAATTAAAAGAATTAAATCTCTTAGCAGCATTTTTATATCAAAAAGTCTTTATGAAATTGAATTTGAAATATAAGAAAAATTTTGAAAAAATAAGAAAATAAAAGAAGAAAACTTATTGTTAATTTTTATTTAAAAAGAGAAGTTTTATAATTATATGTTTATATAATTTTATAGAACTCCTATAAGGATCATAGTGCCCCAAAATCTGATTTCAGTTGACATGTTATTTAAGATGACCAGTTAATTGGGCTAGAACATACGGTCCTGGTGCTGGGGCTGCCAGCAGACCTAACTCTGGTACAGTGCAACGGAATTTCGTCCGTGCAAATGTGAAAGGTTATTCAGAATAAGGTCAGTCGTCAGAGCATCGTTTGCCTTAAGAGAGTTTTAAACAAGGTGCTGGGTAAAGGAAAATTAATGAAAACATTTCCATTTGGAAAAAATATGTAAAAAGTTCAAAAAATTTTACTAAAATACATTTGAGATTTTTTAGTTTGCACAAAGAAAAACATTTCCTTCTACAGAAAAAAAACTTAAAAAAAAACTTTTAATAATAAAAATAAGAAGAAAATTTTATTCCTGAAAAGAAAAAAAAAAATTGTTAAAAAACTTCCTTAAGAGAACAAAAAAAAGAAAGTTAGAAAAAAACAAGTAAGAGCGCTATATTTGGCTGTGCCGAATCTTATATACCCTTCACTACGTGTATTTACGTTAAAAAAATTTAAAAAATTTTTTTGCCGATATCTCGCAAAAAATTTTTTTATGTTTATTTTCAAAAGGCATATCTAATTTCTGATTGTTTGATACCAATAACGCGTCCGTACAACATCGGGAGCCTGAGAAAACTTAATTTTAACAGACGGTAGTCGTCTTTTTTGGCTTATATCTCGGTCAGTTATTAAGCGATTTTACTGGTATTCAATAGCAAACATCTCAGGAGGATTTCTGATTGTTACTACAAACGCGTCCGTACGGCATTGGAGTGTGGAGAAAACTTGATTTCAACAGACGGACAGACAGACAGACGGACATGGCTAAATCGACTTCCCTATCTATAAGGATTCAGAATATATATACTTTATGTGGTCGAAACTGAATATTGTAGAAAATACAAACGGAATGACAAACTTATATATACCCTTGTCACCTCATATAAAAAGAAAATATATCAACAAATATCCTTAAGGAAACATTTTTTCTATAATAATTTACGCTTTTTTAAAACGAAAATCTTTTTAACAATTTTTTAATAAAAAAAACATTTTGTTTATTGTAAGGAATTATCCAAAAAATGATCGGAATTCACTATATATCCATATTTTTAAAACAAAATTTTTTTTTGAAAATCTTTTTTAAAAGGATATCAAAATTGTATATAAAAAAATTATTAAAACTATATCCCCTGGTTTCTTTGGAAAACAACTCAAGTACAAATTTTTCTTAAAAAAAAAAGAAATTTAACGAAAATATTCTTATAAAAAGAAAAAGTTTTCACTCTTTGACATTTCCTTCAAATTTAAATTATAATAAAATTTATTGTTGCTGTGATTAATGCCCAGTATTGTACTCACTACCGTAACTATCATTCATTAAAAAATAGCTCTCACAAAAACAACAACAACAACTAAAGCAAAAGTAACAAAACGAATAACACAAAAATGGAGTATAACAAGTTTTGAAGTACTTCGTTGGTTGGTTGGTTGGTTGACTGGTTTGGTTTCGTTGGGCTTTTGGCTTTGCAAATGAATCCTCTCCAGTATGGTCTGTTGACTTTTATGATGATGATGATCATGACGACTATGAGAAGAGGCATAACAAACAAACTAACAAATATACACAATCTGCTACATAAGTGGTTTAATGTTTTTTTGGCTGCAGTTTGTTTTTTGCAAATTTTGTTGCAACTTTGTTTGTATGAGTGTATGTGTGTTTGTGTAAGGAGCCTGTGTTGAAGTGTGTCTAACCACTACTACGAGACTTTTATACATACATATATGGATAGTTTTTTTATTTTATTATCTTTAAAATCATGTTGTTGCCTTGTGTTGATAGTAATTGTCATTTTGTTTGTTACTTTGTAGTTGTTGCCCGGGAGCAGCATACAAAAACAAAAACTCGAACAGGATGTTGCTGTTTTGGACTGTCAGGGGTGTTTGTGCTTGTAACACACAAAAAAATAATAAAATCAGAAGGATATTTGTTTGTTTGCAAGTGAAAAACCTAACAGACCTTTAACCAGTTTCAGTTTTTGTTTGTTTGTTTGTTTGTCTGTTATTATTTCTCAAACCAGACTGGGTTGCACTAATGGTAGTTTTATGGTTAAAAAGCTGCAGTTTTTCTTTTTTTTAGCAACAAACTCCTAAAAAATAATAAAGAAATCCGTCAAATTTTATTAGAAAAAAGTTGAATGTTTGGAACACAAAACAAACTTTGCAATTTTACATGGTGATCACTGCTATTATTGCAAGTGTTTTGACAGTGTCCAACACACCCATGATTTGTTGTTTGATGCAACACATTTTTCAGATGTTTGATTAAAGCTTTTTTTTCTTGTTAAATTTTTATCGTATTTTAGCAGAAGTTTAGAAAAATTGTTGACAATAAAAATATTACCATTAGGGGAGAAAAACTTGACAGTTTCTATGAAACATAATTAAATTTTATCATTTGCTTAAATTGCTTTATAAAACAAAGTGGAAAGTCAGTAAAACTTAAAAAAAAACAATTTTCTATAAATTAAAAGTTGAGATAAAATTCTTTGTAAAGAAAATTTTGTCGAAATGAATGTATAAAAAAAAATTCATATTAATTTTTTAACAAAGAAATATTTATTGACAATATTTAAGAAGAAGAGCAGATCTCTTCTTATCTAAATATTTTAAATAGAAAATAATCGCAACTTTTTTAAGGTGAACAAATTTTTTAAATCTTTTTAACAAAACGAAAAATTTTCATAAAATTAATAATAACTTTTTCCCCAAAAAAGTGTTATACATAATATTATTTTAAAGCAAAAGATATTTATTTCAAATAAGACTGGCATTAAACACGGTTTTTTTAAACAAAAATTGTCATACATAATTATTTTGTTTATAAGAACATTATTATACACAATATTTTTATATTGAAAGAAGAATTATACACAATTTTTTTCTACTGGAAAAAGTGTTATACTCAATTTATTTTAAAAGTTCAAAGAACCGAAATAGGCAGTATTTTCTATAAATAAATTTCTTTTTTGTTTTGTCTATATGTCTATAGACAAGAATTTTTCTATAGGAAAAAACTTTTTCACAAAATCTTTTTCCATTTCAAGAATTGTTATACATAATTTTTTCCGTAAAAAAAAAACATTTTGGATAATTAGAATTTTTTAATAAATGTTACATTTTAGATAATTTTATTGAAAATTGATGAAACACAATTGTTTGTGTAAGAAAGTTTATTACACTTTTCTTTAATAAAGAATTTTTTAAAAAAGTGTTATACACAAATTAAAATAAAAATTGTTATTAAAAATTGATTCTAATAAAAAAGTGTTTTACATATATGTTTTATCTATTTCTTATAGAAAAAAGTGTTGAAAACTTTTTTTTTCATTTTTTGCTTTAAAATAATCTATTTTACATTTTTTCCAATAGAAAAATACCTGTTTGCTTTAGTAAAAGTTTGACAAAAAACTTGTTTGTTTTTTTTTAATTTTTTTTTTGTATCGTAAACATTTTGCATTAAAATTTTATTAATTTTCAACTTGTTTATTGAATAGTTTCACATCTTTTTTTTACTCTTTATTCTGTTTTCCCCTTTCTTATGAATTTAGTTTATGCTTTTCCCATCTGTTAAAGAATGTTTTGTTGGGCAACTTGATTGAAAGATAAAATTCTAGAAATCATGAAAACTTTTCCAGTTTCTTCTTTATTTAAGTTTTTCCTTTTTCGCAAAATTTTCTGGAGACAAGTTGTTGCATTTTAATTGGTGGTTTGGTTTTCAATTTTCTATTACCTTTTCATGTTTTCAACTTTTTCTATCGTTTCCGCTTGGAATACGCAAAAAGGTGTTGTTAATCGTTTAAAGTTTTTTTTCTCTAACTTCCCTGCACTCTTCTCTTTGGTCTTTGTGGAAAAAAGTTTATTTTGCTGTTTTAAAGAATTTTCAAATCTATTGTGTTTCAATTAAATAGAAATTTGTAACTAAATCCGACCTGCACCAAGAGTGGTGAGTGAGAAAAGAAATGTAGTGAGATTTGTTAAGAATTATTTTGCTAAAAGTCGAAAGTTTTCGCTTAGTTTTTATTGTTCTATTTTGATTTTTGTTGCTCTCACTTTTATATTTGTTAGAAGACTTTTTATATTTTTGTTGGTTTCTGAGAAGTTTTTTTATCTTTGGAATTTTCCTTTATAAAAAGTTAATAAACTGTAAAGGGTTTTCTCTTTTTTTTTCTTTTTTAACTGTTAATTTTAGCCAAAGAGTAAATCCAATAAATGCAAAGAGAATTAAAAGTTTAGTTGTTGTCATTTTTTAAGAGTTATTGGTTTGTGTTGTCTTTTGCGTTTTGTTGGTTGACTTTAGAATTTAATTTTATTGTTTTTCGTGCTAAAATGTTAAACAGCCATTTTGTAAGCTTAATTGATTGATTTATCATAAAGTCGTATTTCTTGTAAAGGTTGCCTTCATATACTTCTTGTACACAGAAAAAAATATCGGCACTTTTTTTCCAATTAAGGCGTTGTTAGAATTCAGAATCAGCTTTAATTATGATTTTAATTCATTCAATTTATTATTTAGTCAACAATTTTTTTTTTTTTCCAATAAAATAATTTATTCATTCAATTTACTGTCTTAATTGAATTGAGCTCTTATTAAAAACATTGTTTTTTTACCATTAAAATTTTTAAATATTCAAAACTGATATTGCTATTTATATTTTATTCAGTGGCATGGTGTAGTGGTTTAAGCGTCGAACTTTTAAACTGAAGAACCCCGATTCGAATCACGGCAGAGGAAGAAATAAAAAAAAAAATTTTTAAAGGCGAAACACACCACTTAACTAAACACTACACTACCACAAAGTCGATATTTTTAGTTTTTATTATTTTAAATAATTCATATAATCATTTTGGTGATAGGTGCAAACTTAAACATTTTTTTGATTGATTGAATCATTTTGGTAATTAAAACAATTTTTCAGTTTTTTCTGTGTACAGAGATTTGTGGGGATTTTATTGTGAATAATTTTTAAGTTCATTTGAATATTTTTTTGTTATAAAATTATCGGAGATTAATATTTTTTGGAAAATTAAATAGACATAATGATAATAGTCTATAGATAACTAATCATAGAAAAAAAATGCTCACAATTTTTATTTTACGAAAAACTCTGATTTTCATTAAAAAAAATTGCAAAATTCACACAACTGGTTACTTTATACTTATTTACCAGCAAATACCTGGTAATGATATGCTCTTACTCAATAACTTATTTTTCAGTGTTTACTGTATATCGTCTGCATTACTTAGAAGCTTTTAGATTATGATTTTTTTACTACACGATATATATGTAGATCTTTTTATTTCTTATTTCAAATTTTAACATTTTTTGTCATTTCAACTGTTGGTATTTAAATTGCTTAATACTAGCCATTTGATCAGCTTGACGATTGCATTTGCATATACACAAAAAAGCCCTTGATATAAATTAGTTAATCTAAGTAAGAAGAAAGTAATGACTTATAAAAGTACTACTTTGCAAGCGAGCACGTGGTAAGTTCTTGCCTCCAATGATATCGCTGTGGTTAAATAATGGGATTAAATGCCAGTGGCTAAGCAGTGCATGTAGAGAATTTAAACATTTTAACTCATTACAAAGCCATACAAGCTTTTGCTGGGACTGTAGTTGCACTTCTTACCCAATGACATTCTAACCATTACTTTAGCACCCTCGCTTTCAAGTAGGGATTTTGTGAAGTGATTACTTTCATCTCATTAAGAACTACTTACTATTAATGAATAAAGCAGCACTTATAGTCTTTATACGTAAATTATGAAAGTTATAATAACTAATTTTAATGGCTCTTAACAATTGTTACAACAAAAAGTATGCAGCTTTTATTTCTTATTCGAAATCTGAATTCACAATATAATATTGTCATTAAGAAACCACTTCTTAGTTAAGCAGATGGTTTGTAATACTCATTGGAAGGTATGCAGATTTTAAATGATTTGTTATTACCAAGATTTTGCTATAAAGATATAAAATATCTGACTTTTTACAAGAAAACACCCTAAGGGCCGTTATAAACTAACTTTAGCTAAACTAAACGATAAAGTGACATTTATTTTTTTTTATTTTCACAGCTTTTATTTAAAATAAATTTTATAATTTTTAAAATATATTGCCATATAGTTGGTTTTTGTTTACCACAGACTACAACCTTTTACATAATAATGTGCAGATTTATAGAGTTGAAAAAGAAAAAGTGACATCTTTATCTGGTACAGATAACCTTTATTTAACAAACCCTACGTTAAAAGTTAAAGAATGAACAATCCTAAATTTAGCTTTAAGATGACTTTTAGCTTATTGGTAAGTTGTGAAAACGGGCCTTAATTGGTTAGAATTTTACGCAAAGATTATTCTAAAAAAAACGCTTATTACATTTCATATTCCGAATTGCACCGTCTGCAATTTTTAATTGCTACTGTAGATAAAATATTAAAAAAGTTTCCAATAAACCCTAAAGTTTAACAAAAATTTTATTTAAACTCAAATATTCGTTTGGTAAATAATAATGCTTAAGTTAAAAGCTTTGTTTTATATATTTTTTAATTAAGTTTAATTGTTGTCTTTTATTCTCCCTTTTTAATTACTTTGTTTTTATTCTTATTTTCTATTCTACAATCCCTGTTAGCAGGTGGTTACTTTTGTTTAACCGATTGTTTTAATGATTTCCTAGGACGACTCTTAAGAATCTTTAATTGATGTGTATCGTTATATTTTTGAAAAATTTAACAACAATTAAGAAACCCCCTTAAGGGAAAAATAATTTTCAAACATAACAGGAAATTTATTTTTAACCAATTAGTAATAAACCCCAAAGGAGTAACAGAACACGTATTACTAATACATTTACACCTCTATGTTAACATCACTATTGCTGGTCCTTAAAAAAAGTCTTCAAACCTGTAAAATGTCTGTGGTAGTAGTGGTTTGCTTACCACTAGTGTGTCCTTTTTTGCTTTCCATGCTAAGTTTAATGTTGTTGTGTAGTTTTGCTTTGCTAGTAAAAATGGACACAGATAAATTGAGGAGAGTCATGACGACGATTATATTAATGATGACGGAAATTTGTGGTTTCCTTTACTTACTCGATAATAGAAATCATAAACACAGGTAGATATTTTGTTTTCCTTTCTTTCTCCTTCTTGGTTAGCACAACTACAACAGTTCACAATTTAGCTTTAGTAGTTTCCTTTTTTTTTGTCAACTTAAATATTATGGTACAAATTTGTATAAAATAGAAAATTTCCCTTAAAAAATGTTTTCATTTATTTTGTATTTTTCCTGATGTTTTTTCTTTCTGTTTTCTATTTTCTTAAAATGACAAAATTTTATGCGCCAGATCCTTTGCTTTAGATCCTTTGTGCACTTTTAAGTTTCTTTTTACAATTGTTAAAGAGCTGAGTTGTCGAATGTTTTTAGTACTCTTGTAGTTCTTTTTCTATTTTTTTTTAAGTTCTTTTTGTGTTTTTTTTTTTGCCAAAATGTTAATATTTAATAGTTTCCAAGGGGTTTCACTTTATTATTTTGGTTTTTGCTTTTTCTTTTCACAAAAACACATTTTAGTTGAAAACTTTTCTTTTTGGATGGTGCTTTGGTGTTTAGATTTTGTTGTTGTTAATTTTTTTGCTACTTTTGCAAATTAATTTCTTAATATTGTTGGCAGTTTATTAATTGCATTAATTAACAAGTTAATGGCTGGTTGGTGGTTAATAAAAGGAAGCATTTATAGAAAGGAAAACAACACAAAGTCCAAGAAGAATATTGTGGGTAATTGGGGAAAAGTTAAAACGAAAACTTTTTATAACCTCATAATTAATGGATTTCTTAATTTAATCATTTCTAGAAAGGACAGTGAACTAAATATGTATGTTTTCTTTGTTAGGTTTCTTCTTGTGTACAAATAAAGGTATTTTTAATAAATCAATATTCTTCTAAAATTTTTATTTCTTGTATAAATTTAGCGCATTAAATGTACCCAGCAAAAACTTGCATTGCTTTGTAATGAGTTAAAATGATAAAAAATACTGTAATTAAACTACTTTCCTTCTGGCATTTTAACCCATTACTCGATCCCTTACAAATAGGGACTTAAATAAGTCATTATCGTCCTCGCTAAGAAATAAGGATTTTGTGAAGTCATTACTTTAATACCATTGATTAACAACTTACTATCAACAAACAGAGCAGCCCGTTAGATTAAAAATCAGGATTTATATGAGTTAATACTTTTAAAATAATAAACAACTATTTGCTTTTAATGAGTAAAATATCCAATTGATTATATGGGCTTACAGAACTCATTATTGATAATGTATTCGGCTTCCTAAGACTGTGGTTTGACTTCTGTACGTTACGTTTTACAGAAACACTTAGAAAAAACCTTTAGAGTCGGTTTGAAAACCATCATGAAGTTTATAAACTTCCGTCGAAAATATAATAACTTATACTTAAAGTATGTTAACCCAAATGAGAATCATAATAACCAATTTAAATGGCTCTTAACAATTTTTTCAACCAAAGTCTATGCATCAGTTATTCCTTTTAAGTTTTCTTATAAATAAATTATTTGGTTTCATAATATAAACTTGTTATTAGAAAACTACTTCTAAGTAATGCAGAGGGTATGTTATACTCATTGAAAAGTATATTATTGAGTAGGAGCAAGTCACTACTGGGTACCTACACGTGGTGGTGTGTATATAAGCGATCAGTAATATTTTTGTAATTTAAAACAAGATACGAAAGAAATTCTTGTCTAAAAGCAAAATATTGATAAGTTTTGTCTTAGACCGTCATAAGGGGTAAAGGGGGGGCAATAGGGCTCGTCCCTAAGGACGAGCCCTATTGATAAAAAAGTATAAGTCTAACGTCCATTTCCATTTATAGATATTTGTGGTTGAATAAAATACAAGAAAAAAAACATTATATAAACAAAAACATGCATATCGTCGATCCAATACTCCTGCTTTTGAAAAACTTTAAAAACAAGTTTTGAGTTTCTAACAAGTAGATTATTCCAATTTTATCTCTTTAGAAGTTTATCCATTTATCCACTTATTACAGGAAAATTAGGAATTTTTAAAAATATTACTTTGCCTTCTTAACACGTTCGCTGCTATGTGACTAGTGGATGGGTCACAGGAATTTTTTCCGTGAGGCCATGTGCACCACCGGTACCACACGCTACATACTTTTCACCATGGCCTGCAAACGAAGACTTGTTGCTCGCCATTTTGAGTACATTTTATTTTTTTTCTCAATGAGAAAGATGAGATCAAAATGTATTAATTTCTCAAAAATATCACAGACCACCGTTGGGTCACGTGGCACCATGTGATCTTCCCAACAGTGGTCACATTCTAAAAACACACAAGAAAACTAAAGACACCGAATGGTTTTCTAACACTTAACATACACTTTTAAACAAAAGAACACGTTTGGCACACTGGTAAGTTTTTTTTAATATATGGCAGCAGCGAACGTGTTAGAAAAAAATTTTGATTGCATATTATTACCAACATTACTTTAAATCCGTAGAAATTTTGTTTTCAAAAATTTATTTTTATTTACTGCATAAATTATTAAAATTTCTATCAGTTTTTACAATTTCAATTAAAGGGCGTTATTTTTTTTTTTAATAAAAATTAAAACTATTATTATGAGAAAATAGGGATTTATTAAGGGTTGTAAATATGTATACCTTTTTGTCCCTAATAAAGTAGAAATTTTTTGCAGGTAAACACACACCTACACACAAAACATACAGTTTTCCTTCGTGCATAAAATACTTTCTATTTAATAACAGTTCTTCGTGTTGGAATGTTTTTTTTTCCACTTTAGTTTTTCCTTTTCTTTCCAGCAAAAGTTAAGAAACTACAAATCATTTCATTAGCTAATATGCTGACCCCAGAGTAATTTTACACCCGCAAACACACACACACGCACATAAACATACACATTTATGCTGTAAAACTCAAAAATATATTTATGCGTATGTATATGTGTGTTTAAGCTAGAGAGAATGTTAACACTTTTCGCATTATTCACCTTTTTTATTTTTATGGTTTGCTTCGCTACTACATACAAATTTACTCTTATTTACTTACTCACTGACTAACTCACCGTTTTAGTTTATTAT
>NDXZ01047102.1:0-12195 GCA_003055125.1 Paykullia maculata
TAACACATGTGTGTGTGTGAAGGGTATAAAAATACAAACAAATAATAATGAAATACAAATACAATCAAGCGAACAGCAAACGGGACTATACATGTCTAATGGTGAATATGTGTTTTTATGCAATATAAAAGTACCTCTGTTGCAAAAAAAATCCACTTTATTTGACTCGAAGAAGTACATACATACATATGTAGTGGGGAAAATGAATTTATTTCGCCCTACGTTTTTTTTCTCAAGGAAATGGGCACCTTAAAGAACTTTCATTAAATTAATCATATATTTGGAATAAATAAAATTTAAATTAAAAGAAAAATTTGAAAAAGGGGCTACCTTTTTTAAGTGTGCTGTTACTTAAATGGTATTTCAGCTGCATTGGGTTCTTTTCCCAGCCGCTCCACAGTGAAATTAAAAAATTATGAGTAGTAATAAATTCAGAATTTCTAAACAACTAATCTAATTCGCATGAACATAACTGCAACTCGTAGCAAAAAAAAAAAAACAAAGAAATCAAGTAAAACAAGTAAGAGCGCTATATTTGGCTGTGCCAAATCTTGTAAGCCCTTCACTGCGTGTATTTACGTAAAAAAAAATTTGTTTGCCTATATCTCGAAAACTTTTTTTGGAAATTTCTCACAAGGCATGTCTTACACACAAATATAATCATTTTTGTGTAAAAAAAATTTTTTTTTGCTTATATCTCGTAAATTGTCGGACTTTGGTGATTTTCAATAGCAAGAATCTCGGGAAAATTTCTGATCGATTCTGATACAAATAACGTGTCCGTACGACATCGGGGGACTGAGAAAAGTTGTTTTCAACAGACGGACATGTCTAAATCGACTTCCCTTTCTATAAGGATTTAGAATATATATACTTAATGAGGTTGCAAATGAATATTGTAGAAATTATAAACGGAATGACAAACTTATATAATATACCCTTACCACCTTAGGTGAAGGGTATACAAATTAAGACATATAGAATGGGCATACCGTTAATACGTGTTTCTGTTTGTCATTAATTCAAAAATACCAAAAACTTAAAGTTATTAAAACCGGTAAACACTTACAAAGCCACATGTCACAAAATGATTTTTAAACCCGAGGATGCCAAATTTGACACCATACTAAGCTAGTCTGTGTTAACACAGAATGTTTTTAACGCAACAATTAAAAAGTGTACGTCCGTTGTTACTAATTGCAATTTGTCCATATTTATAACCACGTTTTTTTAAACTACATACATACAAATTTTATATATGTATATTGTTGGCTTTTTAAAACTTTTCAATCTATGCTAACAGTTGTCCCCATATTTGACGGATTTTGTTTAATATCTACATGTGTATATATAATTAGAAGAAATACTCTATTGGTACTTATTGATTAAATTGAAGGTAAGACATATCACTCACTAACTTATTGATATCATCTGTTACAATTGCGTTCAAATACAATAGGCGTAAAAATGCCAATAAACAATATATTTTTAATAAACTTAAGGAAATTTGGATTCGCTTGATTTAGCCATTTTTCTATTCCACCATTTTTGACACTTTTTTAAAGTAATCGAAGTGTTATTCTTTCAACCAAATAAATCCAATATTTGTAAAAGAGGTCAAGTCATATGCAACTTCTCCCGTTTTATGGTTATTTGTTATTCGAGATTTATATCATCAAATAAACACTAGAAAACTGCAAAAAAAACTGGGCAAAACTCCCCTAGACATGGCTACATGCTTACACACACTTCCATATATATTACACACACATGTTTTGCAAATAAATGCGATTGGAAGATTACGAGGTTGTAGCAAAGAACAACAAAACGAATAGAAAAAATATAAATATTTTCTAGACGAGACACCATGTCAGACAGTTTAGAATGCCGTGGAGTTTCTATAATGGCTTTTGGAGTAAAAAACCGATAAAACAAATACAAACAAAATAAAAAATTAAAACTACTACGTTGTTGTAGATTTTATGTATTCGTGTATATATTTACTACTTTATGTACTCATACATATACTTACACTGTTTCTCTTATACATAAATATGTACATATGTATGTATAATAGTATATGAGGCACTTTTTTAAACAAGTTGGCAATTATATTGCTAAATGTTGCATGCACACACATGCACGCTCAGAAAAACCAGTGCAAAACTATGCAGCAAGGATGAGACTGTATAGGAAGTCAAATTTTAAATCAAATAATTTTATGTGGTACATACCTCAAAGTTTTTAAGAAGTTTGTTTCTTATAAAACACGTAATTCCAAATCACACATATAAATTTGTTCTTTTTCTCTCCATTCAATTGCTGCATAATTTATCAATTCACCGGCATCGAACTTTGTACATAAATAACAGAAATACTACACTTTTTTTTTTAATATCCATTTCACAACAGCCTAATATTGTTTTGACTGACAAAGCCTAAGCCTTTTTGTAAAATATTGGCATTATTTATTCAATTCCAATTTTATTTAATTCTAGTCCTAAACTTTATTCCAGCTGTAAAGTTCTAAAAAGATTCTAAAATAATCTACAACTTCTTCTAATATATAAAATTCTTGTGTCACGGTGTTTGTTATTGAACTCCCCCGAAACGGCTTCACCGATTTTTATGAAATTTTGTATGTGTATTTGCTAGGTATGAAAATAGGATATAGGGTATATTTAATATCGCTAGAGGGCGTAACATAGGACAAAAGCCCTCCCTCACCGTTAGACCAATTTTTTTGAAATTTTTACAGCATGTTACGTATAGTCTCAAAGGAACAACATTACCATTGCTTCTACAAAAAAGATAAACAAGTAGAATGACAGTTTAACAAGGGTTTTAATACTCAGTTTTGACCCATAAAATATTTTATTTGAAGAATTACTGATAGAATCCATAAACGCAATTAACAATAACCTAACCTCATATATGTAAATACAGATGATTATCTGCATAAACTTAATGCATTTTCTTTTATTTTATTTTTTTTGTTCTTCATTTTCATTAAACTGTAAACACGAGGCAGTAAAATAAAACAAGAGCAAAATTTATACTTCGATGTTGCGCGACAACTGAGTATATATGTATGTATGTACGTAAGTATGTATGTATGAATGTAGATTCTAAAAATATACATTTTTATATTGATAACCAGACTAGACCAAATCAAATTCCAATTCTGACTAGGGGAGATTTACAACAGACATATAAACAGAACAAATGATACTACCCCATTGCACTGGGCATATTTAATATGTATTTATAGTGTCGAATAAAAAGATACACATACAGATACATTTAGTTATAAACGTTTGAGAACCAGTTGTTGCGGTTTTAATGTAAACGTACTGACTTGAGAAAATAAAATTTCTTTGTTAACTTATATTTGGTATTTACAGTTTTGTTAAAGTTTATTGAAATATTACGACAGGTTAAAAAGTAAACAACGCTATGTACATACGTATACATATGGGTCATTTCACGTCAAGTAGGCCAACTTTTGAAATGAAATGATGTCTTCCGATCGGGATGAAATTTGCACCATAGTTAGTCCTGTTTGATAGTAGTATAGGCACAATTTGTCAACATTGTAATCCTTATATATATATAAAAAAAATCTAAAAATGAAAAAAAAAATTTTTTTGCATTTGCCAAACTGAATTCAAGGGAACAGCAGTTTTGTAGTCGCAACAAATAGCAACTGCCATTGGGAACGATCCGAATACAAATTATATTAAGGGTAAAGTTAAAATCATTTGCCATTACTACTTTTTTTAGTGTGTATCAGTTACTGGTATAATATTCTGAGTTTAGGCTTTGCTATGAACATATAGTTAACGAAGTTTTGAGTACAAAGTTCAAACGTTATTAAAAAATTTAAAATATTTTACGCTTAAGTAAATATTCTAAGCTTTGTCAGATGTCATTACAAGTTTCTATGTCCTGTTATCAAGACAGGTTATATACCCAATTTGTAGCCGCACACTCGCAAAATCCTTTTTGCCTTCTGTATCTACATTTCTACGTAATCGATATACTTAGGTTAGTTTAATATCCAGCGTTACTTCTAGATATTTCCCTCTTCTGAACTCGTTGGTTTCTGACCCAAGGCACTTAAAAGAAACCATATCTGTTTTTTCCTTTCGAGTGAAAAGTACGGCGTCAGATTCGCCACTATTCATTCTTTGTTCATACACCATGTCCAGATTAGCATAAGAATAGTCTTCATGAACATTCCAACAACCACAAGTGCCACATTGCCAACAAAACCTTTGATGTATCTGTCTCTTTCACTGGCTGCCCTCCCCTGAACCTTGGCACACCCGCTCCTGATATTAACGGATCAACATCTTAGCACAAAGGCGATATTCCTTACTATCATACTTTACTTTCTTAGCAAGGGCATTTTTAAGTTAAAGTAGCCCTCCATTTAAAATTTCCATTTCTGGCACTCTCATATCTTCTATCTGTCAGCGAACTGTTTCAGTAGCCCTTTAACTTTAACAGAAAAAAGTAAGACTAACTGTCCTGAAAGTCTAAGCCTCCGTATAAAAGTTTTTTTCTTATTTGGAAAGGAAACCAACGTAGGTTTACCTCCAGGCCATTGGAATTTATCCTGGCAAAAGACAAGCAACAATTAGGGAATTTATACTTCACTAAAAAAATATAGGGAATATCCCATTTGGTTCAGCCATCGTCAAAATGGGTTTCACACTGCTAACACTACTTAGAGTTACTATCTCTTAGCGTTTGTTTATCTTTTCTCGTTAGTACTCCTGTCAACGGAAACTTGCGGGAAAGTGTACCTCTATTAGCATTTGCATCATTTCCTCCAACGTCAATGTTACCATCGCCTATGCAAACAACTCCCATCGTAGAGACATAATCTTCAGAAATCACTTTCTGTAATCTACTAGGTTTGCTAAAATCACTCATATAAATATTAATAGCGTTGCACGTATCCCTTTCCATAAATTCCAGTTGTGAATTTAAAAAACCAAGGGTTGGTGGAGCAAGGCTGTGTTAACTTTCTTCTTTATGAAACATTGCATAATAACTGTTGAGTCTGCTCCGCTGAATACTTAGCTATTCAGTGTTTTCTGGTATGAAAGGAATATACATAAGTTTAAAAATCGGTTTATAATCAAATTTTTATTGTTCTTTTTACAGATCGGTGTCTTTATTGACGACATTTTAATAACAAGGCTTAAAACGGATTTGAACAGCACGAGCATACTGAGTGAATCACTCTTGATTTATCGCCCAGATCGTCGACTTCAGATATGGCGTTTTGTAACGTACATGCTTTTGCATGCAAATTGGTTTCATTTGGGTCTCAATATCATCGTTCAACTGCTTTATGGTTTGCCTTTAGAAAGGTTACATGGTTCCGCACGAATTGCAACGATTTATTTGGCTGGCGTTTTAGCAGGTTCCCTAGGGACCAGTGTCATTGATTCTGAAGTGTATTTGGCGGGAGCAAGTGGGGGTGTTTATGCGCTGCTAGCAGCACAGCTGGCAAATATCTCGATGAATTTCGGACAAATGCGGTACGGTGTCTCTCAATTATTGGCCGTTTTATTATTTGGTAAGTTTTCTCTACCGCAGCAGGGAAAAAACTACTAATTTTTATTGATCTTTCAGTATTTTGTGATACGGGCTATGCATTCTATAGTAAATACATACTCGAAAACTCTATAGATAAAATACTCTCGGTCTCGTATATTGCACATTTATGTGGATCTTTAGCCGGATGCACTATTGGACTTTTAGTATTAAAAAATTTTGAACACAAACCTGTTTTGAGTTTGTTACGTTGGCTTGCATTTGGTGTATATACATCATTTACCCTGTTTGCGATTGCATTTAACCTGGTCAATACTGTTATCGCTCAAAAACTCGAACAGGAAGGAGAAGTAATCAGGCAACAGTTATTTCATGATTTCAGTATTTCCTAAATTGTAGACATTAAATTTTAATCCCTTTTCAAACGATCGTTCTCTCAATTCTAAATAAAGCTTTTAGCCTAAAACATGAAACCAAATCGTTGTGATAAAACCAAAGACTGAAAGTATTTGTATTGTAAATCAGGGAGAAATCCTGGCTATCAATATTATTTGTAACTTTTAATTTAAGTTTATTTATGTGTTGATTGCTATTGAATGCCATGCTTTGCTTCCAGTAAAGTTCTTGAAATATTTTCATTCGTTTTCTGTTATTTTGTTTACCATATTTATTACAATTGTTATTTTAAAACATTAATTTATTTATTTAATCATACAATTTTCTTTTTGAATAATTATTATTATTTCCAATGATCTAGAAAAATCAACGTAATGAGTAACGAACTTCCACGAGCTTTAAACATAAACCATTTTATAAACCTAGAATAAATAATGTATTTCAACAGACAGTTTTTAGTGAAAACGGAAATTTATAGGGACTGTAGAAATAGGGTGTAATTGAACATACAACTGCTACTCCGAATAAATTGTAAAATTAATATGTATATGTTCTTTTATTACTATTAACTAGAATAGATAATTAAAGAATCATCTGCAAAATAAGATGAGATTTTGTGTTATATTACCTTCGCGTGAGAGATTCTACGAAAGTCGTTTGATTGCAAAACAAGGCTTCTGACATGATCACTAAATTTGCAGTATCCTGTAATTGCTAGCAAAATTTATTAGAACAGTGCATATACTTGTCGATTCAATTAAATTCGTATCGAAGCAGATACATTCTTAAAATAAATTTGCCTCTGGGTTACAAGCAGAAAGTGGTATGACACATAAGTGACCGTTATTAGCGATATTAGCGTCCAGTTTTTTTCCAACTCAGCTGCAATGCAGTTGTCGGTTATGGACCCATAAAACGCTTACAAAGAACGTGTCTGTTAAAATTCTATGATATATCGCAGCTTAATTGTTGAATTGATTTGTGTGAAATAAAACACAAATAAAGTTAATATAAATAGTTTTCTTCATACAATATCTTAATTTTTAACAATAGTTTATGCAAGACTATGAATCTGTTGTAGAGGTGGGCAAATGCAAAAAATATCGATATTTTTCCTATCGATGTTTTTTTCAATATCATTGCAGGCCGATATATATATTGATGTGCTCACCCGTCAAACGGCTTCAACTATCGAAGACACCGAGGAATCCTGACAAACTGAATTTTTAAGAACGATTTCATAAAGAACAGGCGTAAAATACTGGGCACATACAACTTCACATGGTTAATGCTTTGTTAAAACAATGTAATCGAAACAATATCCACAAGTTATGCACAATAGAAAAGATAACGCTGAATACACCTGTATATAAAACATTATTATGTTTTGTATACTTAATGTTTTATTTTGTTCCAAAGCTAACAGAAATTAAAACCGTCGTTGTTCGCTATTAAAATCATGTGGTTCTATATATAATAAATGCTGTTAAAGGATTTTATTACCTTTTAAAGTTTTCCAAATTAAACCTTTTGTAAAATATAAGTAAACCATTTAATTTCTAGGCTTTTAAAATAATAATTTTAAAAGGCATTACCAAACAACATACTGCTTGTAATATACAATTCCCATTAAAATACATGTCTGTAATTTATCCAAAAGCTACAAAATAAAAATTTATTGTGTGAAAAATTATAAAAGAAATGCAGTTGTGTTTTTTGCTTATATCTCAGCCGTTTATTGATTATATTATATTATATGTATGTATATTTCCAAAAGTTTTATACCACAAAAAATCCTAGGTGACCTGTGGTGAAGAACCTTATTATGGATACGAACTAATATGTTTTAAATAAAAAATACGTTAAAAAATTGTGTTAAAACAGAAAAAAATACAATTTAAAACAATTTACGCTACAACTGCAACGTTAGCAATAAATAATATGACAAAAAAATATTTGCTCAATTAATGAATGAATTTAACTCTGTATTAATATATTAAGAATTTATAATAACAAAAAAACAATAAAAAAAACATGTAAGAACGCTTTATTCGGCTGTGCCAAATCTTTTATACCCTTCACTATGTGTATGTTTGTATGTATGTGTGTATGTATATACATATGTATATATACCTCTGTATGTAGGTATTTATTTATATATCCGAGGTTAATTTAAAGTCTTAGAAAACTTGATTTTTTATGATATAAATTTAAGACCATATGGGTTTTTCGCCCATATCTTTGCAGATTCTGGGCCAATTAGTTATTTTTTTCAAATTTCCCAAAAAGGCATGTATAACACACAAATATATTAATTTAAAAAAATATGTTTTGCTAACTCTCGTAAATTGTCGGATTTTGGTGATTTTTAATAGCAAGAATCTCGGGGAAATTTCTGATAGTTTGATACCAATAACAGGTCCGTACGACATCGGGGGGCTGAGAAAAGTTGATTCAACAGACGGAAGGAGAGACGGATATGACTAAATTGACTTCCCAATCTATAAGGGTTCAGAATATATGTATGTATATGTATACTTTACGGGGTCGCAAATGAGTTTTGTAGAAATTACAAACGGAATGACAAGCTTATATTTACCCTTGCCACCTGTGGTGAAGTGTATAAAAACAAGTGTAAATAAAAACATACATTAATAAAGTCTGTGAAACTTGCTTAAATGTAAATAAAATATTTGTAGTTATAAGCACTTTTATTGAACCCATAAAAAAACAATTATTAAAAATATTTCAACCAGACTATGGCAAAGCAAAAAAGGCAAGTTATATCTTTAACCACTATTTATGTTTGTATGTTTATCTGTTGCCTACAACTACAGCTATTGATTGATATATATGTAATAAAAATGTATTACATAAGTATGTAGAACATTAAAATATATTACGTCTAAGTTGGTTATTTAATGAACGAGAAATATTTAATAGTTTGTAGGTCATAACAATATTTTTTTGTTTTTAAAGAGTAATTTTTCATTAGTCGGGAAACTTACTTTTTATTACAACTTGATGTGGATAGAAAGTTAGCACATAATAATAGAGTATGTGCGATTTTCCAATTTGTACTACCCACTTTTCAATCATACATTTTATATCTGAGTAAATACCAATTGCTTAATATAAAAATCTAAGAATTTATTTATTAAAATTGGATTAGTGGTTACGAATCTGTTACCTCTATTATTAAATAATGTTAATATCAATGACCAACAAAATTTTACCTCATATTCGATCTCATATTCGCAACAGATTTTTTTGTAAACTGTTAATTTAATATACATTTTCTACTATTTGCAGCTACGTTGGTGATAATTAAGTATGTATGTATGTATAATTAACTATTAAACGTTATGTATTCCGCAAAATAAATAATAATAACTTGAATAATAAATACAAAAAGACCATAAACAAGTCAGAGCGCTATATTTGGCTGTGCCAAATCTTATATACCCTTCACTACGTGTATATATGTATGTATGTATTCACATGTCCGAAAGGTCTTCAAAGTATTTTAGTCCATATACATAAGTTCTTTGCCCATATCTTTGCTAATTCTGGGCCAATTAGTAAATTTTTTTCAAATTAACCAAAAGGCAAAAGGGGTAGTCGTCTGTTTTGGTTCATATCTCGGCCTGTTATCAGGCAATTTTACTGGTTTTCAATAGCAAGCAGCTCGAAAGTTGATTTCAATAGACAGACGGACATGGCTAAATCGACTTCCCTATCTATAAGGATCCAGAATATATATACTTTATGGGGTTGCAAATGAATATTGTAGAAATTACAAACAGAATGACAAACTTATATATACCCTTATCACCTAAGGTGAAGGATATAAAAATGTATTGCAGTTATTGTAATACAAAAACAATTGAATATCATATGTTCAACATGTATTTACTCGTATTTTAAAAACTCTAGTATAAAATATCTACTTAATTTAGGAATATTTATATAGAATTAAAACAAATATTTAAATAATTAAAAACAACATTAATATCAATTACATAAATTATAAAATAAGTAAGCGCTTGAAAAATTAAATGCATCTTTTAGTTTTAATTGGATGGCTAAGAAAATATTACTCATGGTAAGTATTTAAATATAACCTGCTTTGTATACCCTTCACTACTAGTTGCAAGGGTATAAAAAGCGAATGCGAATCTGTTATTTTTTCGTGTCCCGGTAAAAATATTCCGAAAAATCAAAAACTCCAGCTATAACAGGCAGTTACTAACTTTCTTATGTAATAAAGGAGTACTTATTAACTACTATATAACTAAAAAAGGACTATTCTAAATTAAAAAAGTGTAAGTATTAAAGATAAACAATTGATAAAGTCTTGTGGTCATTTATGTTATTAATGACACAGCAAATATAATATACTTTAATATTTCTATTTGTGTTTTATATTATAAAACACGTTTCCAAACTTCAAATTGTAGACTTAAAAGTAAAAATATACGTCATCGCAGCATACAAAGAAGTCAAGGTATAAGAGGAGTGGCTACATTTGTAAAAGATGCAGAAATATAATAAAGGTTTGAAGGTTCTTCAGTACATATATATATATATATTTAATTCAGTTAAAATAAGGTGATGAAAAAAGTAACCTTTATTGCTTTTGCGACATAATGTTTATGAGTCAGATGATTACCGGGATTAAACCCTTTATGGGAACTATAAACAATTTGTGGCACATCACAAATTCGGTACAGGGATTTGTGTTAAAATAAAACTTATTTGTGGCATATCTAATTCCTATATAAAAAAAAGTGCAGCATTCATTTAAAATTTGTTTTATTTAAATTCTAATTCAAAACGAATAAAACTGTTGCTAATTTTAAAGTTAAATTGCAGGAGGACGTTTGCATGGTTATCAGGTTTAATCATAGATCGCTTTGAACTACAATAAATAATGTTCGCTCTCTAATTCAAAAAGTGCTTAGTACAAATTTTGATGAAAATGTAGATGTTAAAAATTACAAACTGTACAGTGGTTGTGAGCGTTAAATAAACAACTTAGTTATTTGGCTCAAAAAGTGATTCTAAACCGGCCAGTTGGTATAATTAAGGAATTGTGTGTCATATTTTTTGAGCGTTATATATAAGTATATTAGCAAGAAATCATAAAGGGTATTAAAACCATCCAGAAATTTAACAAAACTATGCTGAAATTTAAATCATAATCGTACAAGCAAAACTCCCACAACATATTAAAAAAATAACAATAAGTTTCCTTATAAACTAATATTTTCTTGCTTTTTTAAATGTTTAAGAAAAATTAACAAAATCGTTTTGTCACACACTTTTAATGCAACCACTAGAACCACTTATTTAATAAAGGGTGGTTTTTATAGAGGTATTAAACTTTAAGTTGGCAGCACTTTTTAACTGGTCATAAGTGATTTATAACATGATTAGACTGACGCCTGAACAGTCCTTCCAAATTGTGCAAATTTTTTTTGAAAATCATGGTTCTGTTCGAAATACATATCGCGCACTACGTCCATTTTATTTTGTTTAGCGATGAAGCTAACTTTTGTTTGAATTGATACGTCAATAAACAAAACTGCCGTATTTGGAGTGATGATAATCCTCAAGTGTATGTTGAGACACCGTTACATCCAGAAAAACTGACTGTTTGGTGTGCATTATGGGCTGGTGGAATCATTGGACCGTACTTCTTTAAAAACGATGCAGGTTAGGAAGTTACAGTCAATGGTGACCGCTAAAGAGCCATGACCATTTCGTTCATCAATTTAACAACCATGATGTGATGGAGCTGTGGTTTCAACAGGACGGCGCAACATGTCATAGAGCTCATGCCACAACTAATTTATTGAAGGAAACGTTTGGTAACCGCATAGTTTCAGGTTTTGCACCAGTGAATTGGCCTTCAAGATCGTGCAACTTAACGCCGCTAGACTATTTTCTGTAGAGATATGTTAAGTCACTTGTCTACGCTGATAAGCCCGATATACGGCCACAAATGTTGGAAAATGTCATCGAAAATTGGACCTCCAGCCAGCCGTGACAGTCATATGCCAGAAATCATATATAAATTAAATTGCCAGAATATTATCTTTCGAATAAAGTAAATTTCATTTCAATTTAAAAAATTCATCTTTGTTTTATTCCATTTCAAAGTTCTATACCTCTATAAAAAACACCCTTTATTTGCAATTCAAGCTAAAACTAGTAAGAGCGTTA
>NDXZ01047130.1:0-11084 GCA_003055125.1 Paykullia maculata
AATGTCCCACTTTTTGTTTAGAAATTGTGTTATTCACTAACGGCCGTATCTATAACGAAAAATTAGAAACTACGTATACATCGCACACAACTTTCTGTTCACTTGCACGCCGAATCGGCTAAGCAGAGTATTAGCAAAGAGTTTATTTATAAAGATTATCTAGCAGCTAATAATAAGAGTTTGATTTTAAGTTAACATGAGCTTAGCAAAGTGGATAAAAAATAATTAAAAATGGCACTTATGCTAACTCCATGCTAAGTTTTTGTTATAAATACGGCTGTAAATTTCCAAAAAGATTTATTAAGCAAATATATTTATATTTAATTAAACATTACAATTATAAAAATCTACTTAATTTTAAAAATTTACATTTTGCAAAGATGTATTATTACACCCTTTATCACAGGAGTTTGTCATTCCGTTTGTAATTTATACAATAATTATTTCCGACCCCATAACGTATACATATATGTATGTCTATTCTAAATCCTTATAGATAGGGAAGTCGATTGTCCGTCTGTTGAAATCAAGTTTTCTCAGTCCCTCAATGTCGTACGGACCCATTACTGGTATCAAACAATTAAAGTTTTCCTCAGATTCTTGCTATTGAAAATCACCAAAATCGGACAATTAAGGAGATATAACAAACATATTTTTTACACAAAAATGATTATATTTGTTTGTAAGACATGTCTTTTTGGAAGTTTGAAAAAAAGTTTACTAATTGGCCCAGAATCAGCAAAGATATGGGCAAAAAACCTATAAAGACTAAAATTAATATCATAAAAAAAATTAAGTTGTATTTTTATGTTAACAAATTTTAGTTTCTCCCTAAAATTGCTAAAATGTCATTTAAAAGTTACATTTTTTTTTAATTTATTGTTTATGTTTTTTTAAGATTTTATTTTTTATTTTTTGTGGCCTATTTGCAAAAAATAATTTTTTTTGACCTTAATTATCTTACTTTTTCTTTATAAAATTAAGGTTTATTTTTACCTTTAATAAATTTTCTAACTGTAAGTAGTAGAAATTTACATATTTCTTTTTACATTTGTAAACATATTTTAGCTGCCTTTAAAAATTTCCCACAATATTTTTTGTTAGTAAAACAAATAACACAAAGAAATCACAAAACAAGTCGAGAATTCTTTATCATGTACATATTTATTGTCTATTTCTAACAGAACAAACAAATCACGTTTTCGACAAAAATCATTTTGTGATAGAAAAACATTTTTTTTTTTTGTTTGAAATTATTAATAGAAAGCCAACAACTTTGATAACAAACATTCGCTATGAGAACAAAAAATTATAATAATGTGACTGAAGACTAGAGAAAAGTGATCATGATTGTGAAAAATTTAACACAACAAGAATAATGGAAAAAATTATAACAATTAAAAAAAAAAATATTTATAAATATATTTGCTCGTAAAACCTAAAAATTTTAAATAATATTCAATCATTAATGGTAATGCGTACAACAGAAGAAATTTTTAAGAATTTCTCTAAATAAATAAAGTTAGTTTGTATATATGTAAATAACGTAAGTTTGCAACTAAATGTGTATTCAAAATTCCTTATTGTTTCATTCTTAATTCATGTTGACATATATAACTTCAGCTTAAACTATATAAACTTTTTATAAAATACAATTATCATCTAATATGTTTCAATAGTTGCTCTACCGTCTGTCGTCCTAATTGTATTTAATAGTATTTGCCAAAAAAAACTCTACACGTTTAAATGAAGCACGAGCATGCAAATATGTATAGCCAAATTAAACGAAAATAAATATTCCCTCATCATCATCGTATTTTGACCATTTAAATACAACAACAATAATAATTTTTGCAATACAAGTTTGTACGGAAATGGTACTATGGTGCGGAATACATACATGTATGTATATTTGTACATGTGTATGTGTGTGTGTGTGTGTTGACCGGTTAATGTTGCATGAAATTGATCTTCACACTTGAATTAAAAAGAAAAATTGAAACGTAACAATGAGAACTTAATAATCAAGCCAGAGTAGCCAGAAAAGAGAAATTTTAAAGTTATTTTTTGTTTATTAAAAAAATTTTTTATATGTAGCATAGGACATTTTGCTTTACAAAAAAACTGATTTCCGAAAAAAAAACTATAATATAAAATATTAAAGATAATTTTTTAAGAACATTTTTAAAGCATTTTTTATAGAAACTGAATTTGTTTTGAAAAATTTCATTAAGTAAAAAACTTTTGTTAAATAATTTTTTTATAAAAAGTTTTCAAAATATGTTTTTTTATTGAAAACCCTTAAACAATTTTTTCAGTAACATTTTTGATAAACTTCTAATCGTTTTTTTAATAAAAAATTATAGAAAGATTTTGTTTTTAAAACGCAATTCAATAAATTTCTTTTTTTATTAAAAATTTTTAGTAGCATCTCATTTAGGTTAAAATGTTTCTTAAATTTTTTTATTAAAATTTTTTAAATGTTTTTGACGAACTTCTTTTTGTTTAAAGACAATTATTTTAAGTTTTATTCTTGCTCAAGTTCATTTTTTTTTAAAGTTCCAAGAAACTTAATTATTTGTTTGTGATAATGAGTGAATAACAATTTGAAAAGTAATTTTTTGCTGACACTAGCCGAGTGAAATGCATTTTCAAAACCAGCTGCGGTTTTCGTCATCAGCACTCCTTGATCGGTAATAAGTGTTGGATGTAAATATCATCTATTTAACTCACAGTTTATTACGATTTAGAATATGGTGATCGATCGTCGCCAATATTCATATTTTCTACCACTAGATGAGTGAGAACGAAATTTACTACAACAACTTTTTTCTGCTTGTGATAATGAAGAATAATAATATTAAAAAAATAATATAATAAAAAAGGTTTCAATATTTTTTTAAGAAAAGCGTTCTTTTGACAAAAAATCTCAAAAAATATTTACCTTTTTTTTAATTTTTCTTTAATAAAATTATGCGATTAATTTTCTATTTCTAAAATACATAATAATAATTAAATTTTTTTTCCAATTAGTTTTGCAAGGTATTTCTCATGCAAAATTTTGTTTATTTATAGAAATTTTTAAAATATTCTTAATCTTTATTATTTTTAATTTTTATTATTTTTCTTAACGCAAATTTCCGATTCATATTATTTTTAGAGAAAATTTTTTAGATTTATTTGTTACATTTACCCTTAAAATATATCTTAAATATTCTTTTTTTATAGTCAATTTTCCACAATTTACGAAAAACGGCAACTCTGCATTGAATGGTTCGTATGTATGTATGTATGTATGTGTGTGAAAGCAAATTAAACCATCTGAAATCATCATGATTATCGACAACTATGTACGTCGTCATCTTCTAACATCATGATTAGCAAATATCGAATCAAGATAATAACAAAAAAAAAATGTTGAAGCTCTTTTTTCCAAATATATAGTTTCAAATAACAAAAGACATTAAAGATTAAGATGATTAACTCTCGTAAAATGTTGGGCAGAAATGAATACTCACATTGAAAACTAGAGAAGATCATGATGGTCCCCCGAAAAGATATAAGATCATCACATGTTGTATGTGCACCCACTAATCACGCGTGTAACAAGCTGCAACAAAGACAAAACTCACTAGAGATGATCGCAATAGATCTCGTTGTTTCAGTGTTGTTTTGTCTAGTCATGTTTTATGTTGTGTTGTGTTGTCCATACACTATGATCTTCACATCATCTATGGTTATTTTATGGTATAATCAGCAACCATCTATCAAATGGAGGCTGTTTTAAAGTCAAAACTCTAAAATAGTTCATCACTCAGCATTCAGTATCACCACCACCAGCGCTTAAGCCAAAAGGTATGTAGAGTAATTGTTTGAAACAGTTTTAACGTTTTTTGTTTTGTTTGTTGATTTGGGTATGAAAAGGTTTCGTATTTGTTGCAATTAGAATCAAATTGATGATGCCCAATAATCAAGCAAATCAACACGACAATGTTGTGTTTTATTCTGTATTTCTTCTTCTATTCTGTTGTTGAAATGTGGCCCACCATCGTCAGCAGGAGCAGCCTGTTATTCACATTAAAAAGTGTATTACATTGTTTGCCAGTAGGAAGTTTTAAAGGGATACCATTTTGACTTCACTAACTCCCAGAATTTTTTAAGAGACACATTAAAATAAGCTAAAAGAACGAACCTTTAAAAACTACATATTAAGAAACTTAAATTTCCTGTTGCAAAGCTTTCATAACGTTTTGTGTAATTTCAAATATATATGTATGTAGAACATAGCGACATTTGAATCACCATTAAAGATATCTTTTTATAAAATTTAAACTTGAAATGAATGAAAATGTAAATGAAAAAGCGAACGAAATAGCATGAAAATGGCTGCTCACTATGATCGTTACAACAACCAACGCATAAGAAATAAAGTTGCATTTAGTGGTTTCTCAATTATCCATAGATTTTTATTACTCACGTTACTATGCTTTAATGAGAGTATAACTTTTCTTTTATTTCTTTATTTTCAATTATGAAGCATTTTTTGTTAATTTAATGCGCCTCCTACATATGTACATACATATGTATATACAATTAAATTAGAGCAATTATGAAAAAAATTGTTTATTTTATATATTTATATTTGTTAGTTTTGTTATTCAATAATAAATTAAAAAATTTGTTAATTTATTTGCTTAAACATTTTTGTATTTATTTTTTTTATGCATATTTTTATCTTTAATTTTAAAAATTTAATAACAAGTAACAAAGAAATCAATAATTTGCTCTAAGTGAAATACAACAAATAATTTTTCATTTATATAACTCTCTTTTCGCCGACCTCTGGTCTAAAGACAATATTATATCTTACTTTCCAATACATACAGTTGATTGTAATCTGTTGTATTCTCTTGCTCTCTGTCCTTCATTATTACTCCTAATTGCTGTTGCTTCACTGGCGCGACTGTTTAAACGATCTCATCTAATTTTAAGGATTTATCGTATAATCTCGTATGTTTGTGGTCGCGATTGCCTGTAAAGAAAAACAAAACGTAAATGCCTTTGGATATAAAAACATTTGTGCTAAGATTTTCTAATGTTTATTTGATTTCTTTTTGTTTTGCAAGGATTTGTGAAGGATATTTATGTTAAGCGGGTACCAGCTAAAAGCAAAAAAAAAATAAGAGAAAAAGTATAATCCACTGTTTAGACATAGTTTTGATAACAAGTCTAGACGAAAATGTTTGTTACGTACACAAGCAAGTATTTTTAAATGATTGTTTTTAAATATCTGAATTAAAGAAAAATTACGTTAAAGAACAACATACTTTTCACTGGCCATAATTCTGCTGTTATCGAAAGTTTTCCCATAGCAAGTTTTGGTAAACAAAACATTATTTTCTCTATAACTTATTTGTAACTCTTAACGCTTTTGAACGTTTTTTAGTTTTAAATTTTGTTAACAGGAAGTCCATTCTGTGAGCAACAATATAAGGATTGGTCTTAGAATAGTACCTTAAGTCGGAAATGGCGTTTGCTTGTTATCACTGTGTTAAGGGTTTCCTGCGATTAAGACTCTCAGAATACCTTCAATTTATATAAAAACCCTGAATACGTTTCAATTTTCTAGGGTAGCGTAAAAAGTATGTATGTTTTAAGGATTTTAAGTTATTTTTCACACAAAGCATTTCAGTTTTCATTACAACCCATGGGGGGTACATGATTGTTTTAGTCTTGTTTTTCCTCTCTTTTAACTGTGGTAGTTCGTAGTCAAATTCAACGCTGAACTCTGCAATAGAGATCATAGAGAAATAATATACCTAATGGTACGAGTACGTACGTATGTAAGTAGGTACAAGTATTTACCAAGGAATTAGTATAAAAACTAATGCTAGAACTTACTTAAGAGGACAAGAGCAGTTCATAAATTTCCTTAGAGATATTGTGGAAATCTTTGGAAGTGTTTGGCAGTGCAATTAATACATAAGTTTTTGCATATATTCAGTTGATTATAAAAAAAATGTTGACAAATTTCTCTTAGGTTTTTTTGGTTTTTTAAATTTAAATGACTGTCCTATTAGCCCTCTTATATAATGTTGTGTTTGATTTTAAGTATGAGTAAGTAGCATAGCGCCTGCTCATAAGTTTATTTAATTCATTTTTTTTTTTTTGTTGATTTGATGTTGGTTTATTGTTGTAGCTTGGAGATAGTGTAGCATTTTCGTATGACACGACAAACATGCTGCTGCAACTGTTGCTTGATGCCATGTTATAGTGTTTTGTTGTCCGTATTTATCGTTGTTATTGTTGCTACATACATCTTTGTGTGTGGGGTTTTTCGGAATTGTTGTTATGTTTCATGTTGTTGTTTATCCTAATCCATAGATGTTATTGAAGTTGTTGTTGCCTGTTCCTGTTTGCTACAATTGTTACGCGCCAACTACATTATCGCTCACCTTTTATTTTGTTGCTGTTTGTTATTGTTTTTGTTGTCGTCGTTTTTGTTTTGTGGTCTTGTGTTTCTTCAAATTGTTTTACTTTGTTTTCGATTGAATTTGTATCGTTGCATTTGTTGTTGTTGTTATTATTTTGTGGTTTTTCTACCACATGATCACGATTTAAATGCTGTTCTTTGTTGCCTGTTGTCTGAATTGTTGCAACTAAAGGTTTTAAAGATTTGATTTTGATTTTAAGTAATTTTTTCTTATTTTTGATTTTTTTCATTTAAAAAATAACAGATGGTATTTGTAAAAACAAATCCAAAAAGAAATTAATTGATAGCTTTTCTATAGAAAAAAAAGTGGAATAAGAAAATACAAGATTTAAATAGCTGTCGCAGGCACTTACTTACCCCCCCATCTTTGCTCCTCTTAACTTAAATTCACAAGTTCCTGCTAGATTTTGCTGGAATTTTGGCATTTACTTGTATTTACTTGAAACTTTTTGTAGTTTCTTATTTAATTTCTCTATATCTATGAAACATTGCTTAGATTCTTAAAAAAAGATTCCAACTTCATTTCTCCAAGAATGTCAGCAATCTTTTGTCTAGACTTGTTAATAAAATATGTCTAAATATGGGATTATCCTTTGTTTTATTCCTTTTCCTTTGTTGGTTTGCCAGCGCCAGCTTAAACATAAATATCCTTCCTTAAGCCGTTAAACACAAAAATTTAATCGTATAAACATTAGCAAATCCATTGCAACACAAAGAAAGAAATAAAAAAATGTTCGAATCTGCAATTTTTTTAATTACAGGCATTATTGACCACACACATACTCAATTAGATGATAAATCTGGATAGGATAATCATTGCGAAGGTTCAAGGTTGTGAACTATTTTCATAAACTTTAAACATATATCCGTGAAATCTGGAGTCTTTTTGGTGAGTAAAAGCAATTATTTTCATATAAAAATTATGTTATTTTAAAGTGACTGTAAGGCTTTTTAGCAGCCACTTGTAGAAAGCTGACATTAAGACATTATTTGATTTTTAGAATTCGTAGTTTTGAAAGTTGAATTAAACATAAATCGATATTGCTGCTTTCAAAAATGTACCTTCAATATTTAAGTTAAAGGGCAGTCTTATCGCAGTCTTAAGCTTTCTTTTCATCTCAAAGTGGGATGGATGTGGTCATGCTTCTAAGTTCGATTTGAACAGGATTTTCTAAACTTAGAAGACCCTATCCAGACCAGAATACTTCTAGCCAAAACTGCTTGGCATTTAAGAAAAGACTTCATCTAGTCTAATAAATTTCTAAATATTTTCCCTTGAAGCGATTCGTTTACTACCTTGCGTCGTTGCATGGAGGAAGCCATAATTATTTCCGGCAACGAACAAAATTTTATCAGTTAAATGAAGTCATTACTTAAAATGATGAGTTATTGTTAATTTAGTCATTTAGCTCACACTTGGCGACACCAAATAATTCCAGTTAAGCTTGGCTTAGCCGTTAATAAAGACATAAAATTTCACGCCATGGAATATCATCATGCATTTAACATCTCTCAAGATTAACATTTTCATTTTTTAAAAATTTTAAAGACACTCTCTAACTAAAATCTGTGTCAAGTTTCTTAGCTGGACATAAAAATTATGAAGAAAATATTTACAGATCGGACGATTTACGACCTTATTTCTATGTTTCTGTACTAGTAAATCTACTGTAACAATTTAACCTTGAGGTCGGTTTTCACTTTGATTCATGATGGCTTAGAACTGTTTTCCCTCCGGCAGATCTGCATTCAAATCCACTTAACAAGTTATTCGACTTCCTAACAATAATCATAATATTTTTAATATTAAACCAAAAATTTTAAATTTATTTAGTTTCAAAACGAAATCCTTGTTAGGAAGGTTTAGATCTTGCTTCATTTGTGATGGCATTATTGATCAATCAACCGACAATAATTTTCCCAGCAATAATGATTGAAAACAAAATTAGCAAATATTAATCTAAATAATAAATTAGTATTTGTTATATTTTAATTAACACAAATTACAATAATACACACAAAAAAACACCTTTGTAACAAGCCATGGGTGTGCAAATAACGTGTGCGAAATGCGACGGTGATGACAACAACAACCATACAACTTGTTAATGGCTTTATTGATTTCATAATTTGACCAATTAAAGACACACTTGAGCGCCAAGCAGTTAACAATTAGTCAAACACTTAAGAATGGGTAAAACAACAATAAAACTCAGGTTTAAGTACTATAACAACTCCAGCTTAACTTTTGCTTATAACAGAACACACACAAGTGGACAGACACACTAGTATTAGATATTTAAAAAACAGATCTTTCAACAATTTAGCCAATTGGATTTAAGCTTTAAGACTCAAAACTTTATTAACACTTTTTGCTGTAAGACAGGTTTAGAGTGAGAGAGAGAGAGCTGTAAAAGCAAATTGAGTGCAAGTGCAAAAAGGGGGGTTTAGGTTTGAGTAAAGAATTTGGCAGAATTTGCAAAAACTTTAGTGCATGATTAACTGCGTTATAAACAACAACAAACAACGGTTAATAAAAACGGTCGAAACGAGGCTAACAGGCTTTTAAATATAAACAAATTTAAGCCGACGGGTTTTTGAATTTATAAAAAATTTCTAAAAACAAATAAAAAATGTTTTTTTAAGGAATACTTAACGAAATGAAAATTAATCATTTTTAAAGAAATTTTACCTTAAATCAACAGAAACACATGATTAAAAATCTAAATTTAATAACATTAAAATGGATTTGATTAAAAAATCTATCAGGTTTAAAGCGATTTTTGTCTCAGTGTAGTTTATAAGAAAAACGTAATGTTGATTTTAATTATTTGCTGGAAAACAAAAACAAAATCAACGCAAAATGTATCTAAATTTGTAAATTTAATTACAAAAAAAAAAATAATCAAACAACACTTTCAAAATAATTTGTTTTAAAATATATTATTTTTGTGTCAGTGTAGTTTATAAGAAAAACACAACCCTGAGTTTGTTTACTTTCTTAAAAAAAAAAACAATAACAACAAGTCACACAAAAACCAAAACAACAATTTCAATTGATCCACGAATGCAAAACTTAAACATCGTTTGGGAGTCTATGGTTTGTGTTTGTGTGTTGAGTCTTAAAATACAATATGGAATAAATAATTTTATTTATTCTTCATTAAAACTTATTAATTAAATTTAAAAATTAATTCAAATAGAAAAATTAACAAAGTATAAGCGTGTGTGAGTGTTTTTTTTTAAATTATTTTCTGTTAAAGTGAATGATATAAAATTTTTTGTTGTTTAGTGTCTTTGTGCTGCATGCAACATATTATTTTGCATAATTCACATTAGATTTTGTTGTAATTTTTACTAATTACAATTGTATGCTGTTGTTTTTTTTTCATACACAATTCCATGGAATATTAAATAAGCTAAAATAAATTAATTTTCAATGATTCTTTTGTAACAAAAAAAAAACAAATTATATTCGGAAAATCATCTAATAATTAAAAACAAATGTGTGGAGGTAATGAGTTTAAGTGGCAGTACACACAATACAGCAGCCTGTAAAATTTCAAGGCACAAGTTCAAAATTTTTGAAGGTGAGTCTAAATATACAAGAACAATACATTTGAGCGCGAATTGCATGTCAAATAGTAACTATTGCTTACTTTGAAAGGTTAGATAGATAGGCTTAAAAGAATTAAACAAAGATCACCCACCTTGTTCATTGGTTAATTGAATTAAGTACAATGATCAGAAAAAAATTAGACTTAATAATTTTTTATAATTAAAATAATTAAAAATTTAGCTGTGCTTTCCTATTTTCAATAATTAATATTCACATATGTTACGACATCCAATATTTAGCATTTTTAATAATGGTAGTCGTTATATTGAGAGATTATTTTCTTCACATAGTTTTTAAAACTTTTTGTTTTAAATTTAAATTTTCAAAGCCCATGCTCTAAGGAGTTTTAATATGACAATTTGTTTATGTTATCGTTAAAAGCAGGTAATACCTTTCAGAATGCAATACCAGCTTGCAGTGGACCGGTAGTCAGTTATATGTTCACAGGCAGTTTGTTGCAAATTAAGCCAGGCTTGGAACAGTCATCTAGTTTTTTGCTAATGTATTTAGTCGCCGCAGTGACTCACATATAAAGTACGTTGCATTTATTAATCTCTTGCAGATAAAAAAGACTTCAGTTTTTCTAATAAAATTTATGCGTGACTTACATATGAAGATCGTCGCATTATTAGTAAAATATTTTTTTTTTCCAAAATTTACACAAGATTTGAATAAATAAACACAATTTAAATTTAATTGTATTCCAAAGAGGAACTAATAATAATTTTTTATTCATTCATAAAACAATAAGCAAAAAATCAATTTATATTTTAAGTTAAAAATTTTCGGTAAATTTTTGAAAAAGTTATATAAAAATATTTTTGATTTTTAAAGAAGAAAAATAATATAATTAAGTTAACTGATGAACCTAAGTTAATTTTTTACGTAATTTTTCTATTTTTAGATTTGGCTATAGGTTCGTAAATTTTTTCATATTAATTAGGAAATTAATATTTTTATGCGAGATAATTG
>NDXZ01047144.1:0-13550 GCA_003055125.1 Paykullia maculata
TATACCCTTAACACATGTGTGTGTGTGAAGGGTATAAAAAATAAAATTTATGAACTATAGCCTATCTATAAAAATAGAAACTATTACGAAAAAATTAAAAAAGTTCAATTAAAAATAAAAAAATGGAAAAAATCTCATTACCTCCATCATTCGACATAGTTTTCCATAACCCAAAAAAGAATTGCCAAATGACACTTGATCTTTGATGACAGCTAAGGCCGTTTCTAACTTTAAGTTGGCATTTTCAACGGCAAAATCTGCGACAATATTCATTTCTTCATGCTGCTGATCGGTTAATAAACCTATAAATATACAAAAAAAAAAAATTGATAAAGTTTTACAAAAGTATGGTTTAGAGAGAATAATTGATTTATTAAAACAAGGGCGGGTCAAAGGTAAAAACAAATTTGTGAGGTATCTATCAACGAAGGTCTATTGAAATTCTTTGTAGAGCTGCAAGAAACACGGGGGTGATGGTCGCACATTGTTGTTAACCAGTGGTAAGATCACCGAAAGGTTAGGCCATTATAACAGGTACTTTGTCTTGTATAAATCTAATCTGTCTAAATTTTTAACTACCCTTTAAACAGCTGATGAAGTTATATCACCATAACGACGTTATTTTGTTATGGCCGCCAAATTTTTATTATTTGAAATATTGTTCAATAATGAAAACGCATTGTTCTCTCGTGCAATGCTCTTATATCCCTAGTACTAAACTGGTAGGCGTGAAATAGGTTTTTGCCACATAAATAGCGGCGATTTTAAATCTCTCGTAAATTTTTGGTGGGATATTTATTTTATAAGGGGAAACTTCTAAAAATATACTCAATAATTTATATTTGTTTAGATATAATTTTATGAATGAAATAAACTTTATGTTTATATTGTTGAAAAAAAAAATCGACAAACAAAAAACATGCCAAAATCTACTAAAAAGATCTTTCCACGCGCCCTCCAATACGTAATGAAATTGTACACAAAACAAAAATTGTTTATAAATAGAGAAATAAAAAAAAACGAGATACAACAAAGATAAAGTAAAATATATCCCATAGACGTACAGAGAAATACGCGTCAATTAGAGGCACTCAGGAGATATTTTTAATATACATACATACATACATACATTTATACATTTATACATACAAACATATAAAAATTAAAATATTTTGTCTCACCTATTGTTATAGTATCTAATGATAACGAGGGTATATCATCGTAATGGGAATAACCATATTGAGCGTATGTTGTCGTTATTAAAAATATCGAAAATATTTTGAATAATAAATACAATTTTTTTAAATTCATTTTTGTCGAACTATTTTCTTTTTTTATTTATAGTTAAACATTTTATTTTTATTACTTAAAAAACAAAAATAAAAATTTGGTTAAAACAAAAACAAATATCGTGTGTGTTTCCGTTATTGTAAACGCTTTGAAGAGAAATTTTTGACTAAAAGTTTAAAAGATATTCCAGTACTTTTAGTAACAGAATTATTGAAAAGTTTTTCAATTCCATGTGTATATATGTATGTACATACACATACATTCATGCATATCTGCAAATGTATATTTTATGATTATAGAAAAAAGTTTTGAAAGAAAAAAAGCTTTATTTTAAAATTCTGAATAGCAAATATAAATATTTCATAATTTTTTTATTTAATTTTAATTTCCTTCAGTTTCCTCTATAACGCCATCTTCGCTTTCTTCCCCGGAATCCGTTTCGAAAGAGTCAACAGAGGAATGTCGGCTCTGCGAATAAACTGATTGAGCACTTTTTAACATTCTTACATTATTAGCAAAATCAATTAACACCTTAAATTCTTCTACTAGGGCATCGCGAAAGGGAACCTATTAAGAATAATAAAAAATTTTTTAATTTTATTGACATGATGACTGTAAATAATTTTTTGATAAAACTTACATCATAGAAGCGAGCCTTTTTACTGACATTGAAACCCCATAAAATAGCGCCATAACATATGGAAATTATACTGCCCACAATTAAAACATAGTAAATACCTTCCAAATTGGCATAGTCTAATGGACTAACCATGCCACCATCAGATTTGGACTAGAATTAAAATAATACATTTATTAGAATATTTTATATTTATAAACTTGTAACTCCCAAATTTTATAAATCGATTTCTATTTAAAACCTGAGATTTTTAGTTAGACGATTCGTAAAATTCTCATAATCGTTAAAACTTACAAAATACTTTAAAATTAATGGTTCATTTGTTAAAAAAAAACTATTTGAAAGGAACTCCACTTCGTCACTAGAGTGGCCCAATCCTTTTATGTAAGTGTTATGTAAGTACTTTAACAGCAGCCGAAGCCCATGTCCATCTTATGTTGGCGAATAATCCCTTCTTAGGGCGCTGCGAATGTTTTTTATTCTCTAAATATAAAAGTTATACGAAAAAGAAGTTATAAAAATTCCAAACTTATGTTGACGCCACCAAAATAATTTCTAAATTGGGACAAACGAGAAGTTGGTTGTAAAATTGCAACCTGCAAAGAATACGTTTTAAGGTATATTGTTTTACCAGGTAGTCTCAGTTTAACAGCTGATTTTATTTTTCACTTGTCTTTGTTCTCGTAAATGAGTTTTTCATTGTGTTGTGAAAAGCTTTTAGGTAAGTTTTGGGTAACTTTAGTAGCGTCATTTGAATCACATTTTAAACATGTGTAAATTCACCGAAATAAAGATGTTTTTTCGGTGAAGTATTTTGAAAGCTGCAATTATATATTTAAGGGACTCACAAGCTAACTTATGATATCATAATGTCATATGCCCTAAAAATTAAAAATGGTTTATGTTGCTTTTCATACTAAAAGTGTCCTAAAATAATATGACTCTGACTGCTATGTTTATTGTGCTGTCGTAAACTATCCTTAGCCGAACAGAAAAGAAACAACTTTAACCATTTAAATTTTTTAGGACATATGACATTATTATATCATAAGTTGCTTGTGAATCCCTCAATTGTATTATTTTCTAAAGAAATCTTTAATTTTTAAATTTCATAAAGATTTTTCGAATCGTTTATTTATACTTACGTTACAAACTCCTGCGCCCACTTCGTTCCACCATTTTTGCTTTAGTTGCGCTAAAACACCCTGTTCCTGTAGTTCTAATAAAGCATTATTGAATTTGTCTCGATAGGGCCAATCTAAAAAAGAAATAATATAATAAATGTTAAAATAATATTTAAGTTTATTTTTAGGGTTTTAGTTAATTACAATCTCGCCACCCGACTCTACTTACTTTTCACCATAGCAATACCATAACCCTTCTCATCTAACGGTTCTCCCACCATTTGCAACTTGCATTCTCTTACGATATTATATTCAATGGAGGTGGACTCCATTAGGAAAGCATAGGTGGCACCATTCGGTACATCACTGTTAACCACACGCTGTACACCCTCTTGATTTGTTTCGGTCAGCAATTGGGGATTCTCCAGCATATATTCGTTCATTTTCTTGTAGATTTCCTCCTCGGAAGTCTAAAATTTATAAAAAAAACATAAGTTTATAATTTCAAGAGTTTGTATTTTTTACCAAAAAGAAATTTCTTGTAGAACCGGTACGTTTGGCACCATATTGTACTCCGCCCTTATTATCGGCCAAGTCTTTAACATTTTCGAGAATTTTTGTGGGATTTTCAATGGTCAAGAAGGCAGCCAAATTGGCTGTGTACGAAGAAACCATAATGAGGGTAAAGAAACACCAGATAGCGGCAACAGTACGAGTAGATAAAGCTCTGAATATTGAAAAAAAAACCATTTAAGGAGAAGCTCCTCTAAGATAACAGATTTCAAATTTACTTACTTTGGAGCCACCTCGGAGCCCTGTTGCAAAAATGCTCCCGTAGTAAACCATAATGAATTATTTAAAGTAAATTGATTTTCCAATTCTTCGGGTTCTTCTATGCAAGGATAGGGGTTATCCCATTCAGTCGGTGAAAGTCTACCCAAAATAAAGAAACATATAGACACGCCCAAATACGCAATGCCCAAATATTTCCAAACTTGTTTTGAAAACGGGTCCATAAAGGAAAAGGTAGTGGGTTCCCCCTTTTGAGGTTTTAAATATAAAATGGCAATACCTAAGAGAAAAATGAATAGAAATTAATTAAAAAAAAAAATTTTGCCAAATTTTAGTTATAAAAAATGTACCCAAATTCATAAATGGTATAGAAAAATCAATCACCTCTTCCCGCTCAGACGTTATAGTCAGATCAGTTATAGCTAAATCCGCGCGCTAAAAAGTTTAAACTTAATTTGTTTAAAGAAAAATTAGCATAAATTTCTTTTATTACTTACATTTTCAACAATTTCCTTTAACATACCCGTCGTTACATTGGTGGTCTTATTGAAAGAACCATAATCATTGCCGCCATTAATAAAAGTAAAATTGAAACCCAATTTATCGGCCAGTTCCTTGATCAAATCTATACCATAGCCTTCAAATTGGGCATTACCATCTAATTTCTTATGACTGTCCACCAAACTGGCATAGGGTTTATTCTATTCGAGAGACATTAACATGAATTAGAATATTTTGAAAACTATTTTTTATTTTTCGCAACTTACTGGCACTGCTATTAGCACCCTAAGAGTCTTATTAACCATTGAATTGTCATCTGTATCCAAAATGACATTGATTTGAGGAGGTCTTTGAAATGTAAAATTTTTATTATCTTCCCAAGTTCCGATTTTAATTAACCCTGATGACTGTAGTTCTATAACATCTAAAGTAAAACCTTTGCGCACAAGGCCCTCGAAAAAGATGTGACCACTTAAAGTGTTTCGTTCAATTAAAAGCTGTAAAGAAAAAACCTAATGAAAGGACGCATTTCAAACAAAATTGTATTTAGTTTTTAGCTACCGATCTCATATAATTTTTAAAAGTAGAACCATCTTCTTGAACATTATCCGCATACGCTGAACAGTTTAAGGCCTGTGGCATGTAGTGTATGTGTTTTGTGGTTTCGGCAAAGGATATAACGGCATCGTAAATTAAGGCCATTTCGATGGTAATTGGACACGAACCTTTAAAAATTTGTTTAAAGATTATTATTATACTCTTTTACACACATAAGTATGCATGTATGTATGTATACATTTACCATTTGCTATCATTTCGTTTTGTTCGATTTTATCTATAAAACCTAATTCCAACATTAAATTTTGTACTTCCGTTTGTTCGGCCGAAAACAATCGAAATCCTGTAATATTTGCTTCACTGTATTTGTACTCTTCCAGATCAAAAGTATGGAAATCCAAGTTGCCTATAATATATTTGTAATCCTCATTAATTATGCCAACTTGTTGGGCCTTACACGAAAAAAAAGAAATAAATTTTGAAATTTAATTTTTGGGATTCTATAAAAACATTGATAAATAAAAAGACATAAAGACGTATTGATACAGATTATTTCTATAAATTTATTGTTAATTTTTTAAATATGTAGTTTTATTTTTTTTAAATAAATTTTACAGCCTACAAAGTAAAGAATTTATGGAAAATTTCTATTAATAAGAAATTTATAGGGACTTTTCTATGTTTTAAAAATTTTTATTTAGGCAAAAATTGTCTTTGAAATGCATCCTATGCATCTCTCGTTATCGTTAAAACACTGCTAAAAACTAACCCACATATACATATCGTTGGTCTCAGGTAAAAAGGCCCCAACTTGCATTTTTTTCGAAATTGACTTTTTTAGTGATTAACCTCGTCACAAAAAATGAGTGCAATATTTTCAAAAATAACGCTTTTACAATTAACATGTCTTTACCTTCTCCTGTAAAATTACAATTATGTGAGTTAAGGTCTTTCTACCTGAGACCAACGATATGTATGTATATGTGGGTTAGTTTTTAACAGTGTTTTAACGATAACGAAGATGCATAGGATGCATTTCAAAGCCAATTTTTGTATATTCAAAAATAATTTTTATTTTATTAAAGGTTTTTTAAACAAGTTTTGTATTAATAAAAATATCACTTTATAAACCTTTAATAAATTAAACAAATTGATTATGAATACGGCCGTGAATTTCTGCAGTTTTTAAAACTTACCTGTTTTAATAGTTCCGCCACCGATGACGTAGATCCAACCACCACTAATCTGCTATCCACCGATTTGCGTACTCTTCTCAAAACCGATTTAAAGTTACCATTTAAATTTAAATCATAACGCATCATTGATATTATAGGTCCTTTAGTACCATAAAATGACATAAGACCATCAAGAATACTTAAATATTCGGAATTTTCATAAAGAAATATAAAACGAGACCATTCAAATCCAGTTATGATCGCATGCAAAGCCTTAGCAATATCCAAGGGATGAGGATGAAGGTTAAAGCCCTCAATGGCATCACTCATATGAGAATAGACATAGGGAAGATCTTTGCTGTCACAGACATCCATAAGATGTGCACCAGTATGTTTGGCTGACGGACCAAAGATAGCGCCAACTCCAGTCTGTCATAAAAAAATAAAACATTATAACTTTAACTTCTTTGGGAAAAACTTGCCATTTTTAGCTCTTTGTCATGTCATTTTAATAATATGTGGGGCAACATTCTTACAAATTTGTGCCGTGTTAAGACACATTTTTTTTATTTGTGGCAAAAAAAAAAAACAAACAAACCTGCATTAGTTTACACAGCCGATTAAAGCCCTGCATAGTATTGCCATAGTCAATTTCTTCATGGTAACCCATTAAAGGCACACTTAGGTCAGAATTTATCACTGATATAGCATAATCAAAGGTGTGTCTTAGAATATCTGAGTTGACATCGGTAATAAGACCTTTAAAAAAGTATGTTATAATTATTACACATAGTATGTACACCCAGAGAAGAAACATGGTTGAGTATGGTCACGGTAATATGATGATCACAGACAGTTTTAAAATTCTATGATTACTGCAATCGTTATATGATTGCCATATCATAATATGGTTGTAGTCATATTTTACGTCAATACCATGATCATATATTTGATGGCAAGAATCATTATATGTTTGTCCAAACTATAAAATTTGTTACGGATAATCATAAATATGATGGTTTTAGAATATATGATAACCATAATGTGAAACCATCATATTTATGATTATCCGTAACAAAGTTTATAGTTTGGACAAACATATAATGATTCTTGCCATCAAATATATGATCATGGTATTGACGTAAAATATGACTACAACCATACTATGATATGGCAATCATATAACGATTGCAGTAATCATAGAATTCCAAAATTGTCTGTGATCATGTTAACGTGACCATACTCAAATATGTTTTTTTTGCGTGTATATATGTATAAGTAATTTGGTAAAATAAAAACCCACCTATAGGTATGTGATAATTTGGTTCAATTCCTGGCGACATATCAAAGTTATCTCGGGATTCATAACATTTTATGGGTTGTATTTGAAGTAATAGAAATAATAATAAAATGTAAAAATATTTTAAATGCATTTTAAAATGATTATTTTATATTTTCTCTTCTTTTTAAAACATTTTATTTTCATTTACTCGAATGTTTTATATTCCAAATCTATTTTTAGTTTTTTGTTTGTTTCTTTAACATTAATAAAAATTTTAAACGTGTATTTTCTTTTTTTCCGTATTAAACACCAATTCTTCCGTTTTCTTTTCTTTTCATTGAGTATTGGAAATCAACTAAAACGGAAAATTTTGAATTCTAGAGCAAAAATTCCAAAATTGTTTTAAAGCTCTTTAAGTTATTAAAAACAAAAGCTTTTTGTTTTTTTTTTTTTACTTTAAAGTTTTGTAATTTTTTTCTGGTTAAACTTAAGCTAATAACGAATGCTTTTTATGTTTTAATTTATTATATTTATTTTTTAGTTTGTTTCATTTAAAATTATCACAATAATTATTAACTAACTTAAAAAAGACAACTATAAAATAAACAGTTTGCAATCTATTGAATAATTATAGTTACAAAAAATATTTTTTTTTTTAGTTAGAATTTTTTTAATAAATGTTTAATTTTTTTTTTTTTTTAAAATTTATATATTTTAATTAAATCTTAAACAATAATTGTTTGTTTGTGGCACTTCGTGGGATATTATTTAGTTGTGTGAAACTTGTAAAAATTATTTATTTTGTTGTAAAAAATCGTTTTACATTGGTTGTTGGCCAGGCTTGTTGAAAGACCATTTGATGTTGCTAAATGAATACGCTAAAATAAAATTTTAAAAGTTAAAAATTTAGATTTAATGTATGTATAATGTAATTCATAATTATAAACAAATATCTATAAATAAAGTTGTAGTTTTATTTGAAAAATGTTTTTTTTAAACTCTTCTTTTTATCTCATAAATTTTTCATAAGTTTAAAAAATATTCTTTATATAAATTTAATTTTTGGTAAATTTTCATCTATTTATTTGAAAAAACTTTTGTTTAATTTTTTATTTTAAACAAGTAAAAACGCTATATTTGTCTGGGCGAAATCTTATATACCCTTCACCATGGGTAGTGAATACATTTTTTTAAAATATATCTGTAGTTGAAAAAAACGAATAATTTTTTTGTGTAAAAAAACTTAAAAAATAAACGAGACAGTCGTCTTTTTTTGCTTATATCTCAGCCGGTTATTAATGGATCTTGCCAGTTTTAAATACCGATTTTCTCGAAAGTATTTCCAAAAGTTTAATACTACATATAACTCTAAGTGACCTATGGGAGCTAAGAAAACTTGATTTCAACCAACACACGGCCAGACGGATAGACGGACATGGCTAAATCGACTTCCCTATCTATAAGAATCCAGAATATGTATACTTTATAGGGTCGCAAATGAATATTGAAGAAATTACAAACGGAATGACAAATCTATATATACCCTTGCCACATGTGTGAAGGGTATACAAATCTTCATTTACAGAAAAAAAAAAAAATAAACGATACAAACACTACAGTAAGGCATAATGTTTAACTAGTCATGGTTTAACATACTTATGATTATTGCTTGTTCTTAAACCTCGTCTGTCAAACTTATATTAAAAAAAATACCGAACTACTCGACCCTATACCCGATCCGGTATTGCACTGATACCGGATCGACAATCCCGGTCAAACGGAACCCTAGGGAAAATGCCTGCAGGGACGTGCTGCTACACGGATAGATCCAGGCGGAGGGAAGAACCGGACTTGCCCTCTTTGTTAAAGGCCCGGAGACCAAGATCTATTTCCACCTTCCAGACCACAGCACGGTCCTGAAAGCAAAGGTTCGGGCAATAAAAGAATGTTTGTATCTGGCTCAGAAGAGCTACTGCGCCTACAGAAGTGATACGGATAGTCAAGAAAAGCGATAATGTCCGATGCGACCAGATCTAGAACAGTATTGGAATGCAAGCGAATGATAAACGATTACTTAGAAAATGGACAATTGCGGATCATTAGGGTACCTGGCCATTGCGGTTTAATCGGGAATCAACAGGCACATGATCTGGCAGTTAGAGCAGAAGCAACCCATAAGGATCTGTGGAGAAATGAAACAGCCGGAAGAATCACTAAAATCCTAAGGGCTGACCCTGAGGAGGATAGGACAAGGGAAATCCTAAATTTAATAAAACCGCAATTAAGTAGGTTGATGGGTGTACTGAATAGCGACTGCAGGGCATGTTGGAAGGACATCGAAACGATGGAACACTTTCTATGCCTCTGCCCTGCTTTTGCATATGCAAGAGCCCAGTGTTTTGTATCGACACTTTACCGGACGTGGCCCACCTAGAGGGTGTAGGATAGGAAGCGCTGAGGAAATTCGACCGAATGACCCAATGTCTGTGAGCAGTGCGATTTTTTTCGCTCTTCTATTTAATCTCCTCTATCTTAAAAAAATGCGTCCTGTACTTCCGCTACAAATTTTACATGGACAGCCAGACGAGTGGATGGGTATCGTTAAAACCACTTATAAGGCATTTCTGATTCGATCGGTAGGGTGTATTTAAACAAACGCATACTGCCCTTCCCACCTATGTGGTGTAGGATATAATTATGTTCGAATTGCAATCATTCTATAAATAAATACTCCACTGTACCTTATGACCTAAAGTTAAAAAGATCAAGCCTAAAACTTCCTCCGCTTTTAATAGTTAATATCATTTTAATTTCTCTTAATGACTAAAACCGCAACCATTTCGGGTTGACACACAAATCAAACATATAAATATTGAAAAGAAAATGTTAAGTACTTTTTAATTAGTTTTATGGTTCTCTATTATTATTATTTGCGTTTGGAGAAAAGTATACGAAATGTCACTAGAGTTTGGATGTTTATACAAAAACAAATAAATTTTAATTTACATCACAAACATAACTCTTTATTACAACAACAAAACTAACAGACAGTGACGACAATAAAATATATATGAAGTAGGCCTTTTTTGTAAAGAATTGCAGCACAAAACTTCATTAATAAATTTTATATGGGTATTTACGTAAGAATACAAAACTCTTGTTTAAATAATTATGTACTTAATTTATTTTCTATTTTTAATGCAGACATTTTTTTTATAGTATAAAACTTAAACTCGATGTTGCTGTTTGTCGTGAATACCCCTAATATTTTTCCTGTGTATGTGTTTATGCAAATTATTATATACCAGCCATTAATGTACATACGTACATACAGATGTATATCTATTTAAAAGTTATAAAAACAATAACAAGTGACAGCACGCACCACTTGACACATTAATTGAAAGTCACTGAGAGAAATTAATGGATAAATGAAAAACAAACGCAATTCAATTGAAAAAAAAAACAATCACTCAAACAATCAGCCGCTCATTGAATTCCATTTTAGAAATGCAAGATGAATAACATAAAAATACAAAAATGTACAAATTTTTATTTTATTAGAGATTCTACGCCCACTGTTCTCCTCTAGTTTATTTTAAACCTAAGTAAAAACAATAATACTGAAATAATCCATACAAAGCTCGATGACTTTAAATTTTTATAGTTATTAAAAAATGCAACAAAAATTGTTTAGTTTGTTTGGGAAATGTCACGACCATTAAAAAAAATTCCATAAATTTGGACCAACTTGCATTGTGTTAAAATTGCAAAATTCTTTTTAGGAGATTTTTTTTTTAATATCAAAAAGTAACGTGACTGATTTATTCAATATCGCTCAGCCAAAACGCATAAAGCTAGAGACATAACTTTGGACTGTGGGTTGCTCTCCCATTGTGTAAATCCACTAAGAAGGGATGTTTGGAAATGCAAATATTTACGGGTTAAAAAAGGGAAAATCGTTAACTTTATATCTACTTAACTAAACAAGATACAAACAAAATTTAAAAAGAATTGTATTCTACTCAACAAAATATGTGTCTGGTTTTTTTTTACAATTGGAAGCCTAGGGGGTAAAAACGGGTAAAAATTATATTTTGGTACTTTTATGGGGCCCTTAAATTTATAAATCATTAAACATAGAGACATAACTTCTCTAAAAAATAAGAATACATTTTCGGTACTTTTTGGAAATTCAAACGTATAGGTTTGAAAATCTGGTCCAATTTGAATTAAATTTGAATCGGGTTCCTTTAGGGGTAGAAAAAGGGAGAAGTTTGAGTAACCAATTCGGAGTAGCGAAACAGACTGGGTTCAAGCTAATATATTTAATTATAAAGGAATAAAGTCAACCTATTAAAAGAAATTCACAGAAAATTATTTTTTTAAAAAAGATCAACAATTTTCCAAAGATTTAAAAAAAAGTATAACATTTTTTTTTTGTAATAATTTTTAATTTCTTAAAGCCTATAGTACACGAAATGTAAAAAACAACATGTGCATGTGTCTCTGACGTCACGAAAATGTTTAGCATATCGGTAACATTTTTAAAATGAGTTGTAGGAGCTACATTCGGTAAAATTTTGATAGTAAACGAAATGTAACTGGGTGTTTAGAGTACATGTGAATGTACCAAAAAGTGAAAGTACACAACATGTAGTAAATGTCGCTTCATGATGACGACAAAATTACGTCAGAGAGTCACATGCGCATGTTGCTTTTTACATTTCGTGTACTATAGGCTTTAGTCTTACTTATTTTATTATAATGAATTTGTTATTCATTCTGGTTCAAGTTCATTTTAAATTTCTTCATTATGAAAAAATTAATTTTTCGTTTGTGATAGTTGAAAGAATATTTTGAAAAAATTTACTTTTTACTCCCGACACAATTTTTAAAAAATATTTTAAATCTAAGAAAATTTATCGGAAATGTTTTTAAAAAAAAATGATCAAAAACTTGATATAAATAATATATCGGGCCCTGGCTGACATCAGATTTAGTCGTTCGGTATGCCAAAAATTGTATGTGTGTTCAGAAAGTGTGATAGTGTGGACAAAAGTGCATATGTATGTGTGACAGATTTTTTGACAAGTGTGTCCGATTTGATAATCTTTTGGAAATTTTCATAAAATAGTAGTTTCTGTGCGATCTGATCTTAACAAAAAAATTACAAGTCATTTATTTATATTGCAAAGAAACGTAAAAATAAATTTGGGACCGAGAATATTTGTAAAGATGAGTGTTTTGTATGACAGTGTGGCATCCAATCACACATTTTGTTGCGATTTTCTCATGTAGGGCAGGACTTTATACGATTTTTATTTGACATAATCGCACAACATTGTAGGATAGTCAGTCAGGGCCTTTAAAGGTCGAAAGACAGCACACAATTGATATTACTTTTCGTATTAAAATACCGATGGCAAACAATGTCAGCATAATAGAAAAGTTGTCGGGCATCATCGTCTCCAACGATTTATTAAATAAACATTTTAAAGCAAATTTATTTAACCTTTTTTTTTAAATTAATTTATAGAAAATTTTCTTTAATTTTGTGTAAAAATTTCTTTTTGTTTAAAATTTTAGTTTTATAAGTACATATTTACATATGTATATACATATACTCACATTCTAAAGACATTGTTTGTTATTCCGTTATTCTCACGATATGATACAAACACTTTGCAGCAGCTTATACGATATCCATTGTTGAAAGTAGTAGTAACATGTATGTATGTATGTACATACATATGTAGGTGTTTGGGTGTGCGAAGCAAAAATGTTTTTTGCTTTATATACATGCATACATATGTATGTATGTATATACGATGTTATGGTCAACAATTTTAATTAAATACAATTTAGATGAAAGTAACCTCGTAAAACGTAACGTTGATGAACCGTAGTTTTAATGGACAAAAAATGAAAGAAAGAATTACGTTTGAATACACGTTTGCAGTAATGTTCGTTAAAAGCGTCTGTATTTACAAATGGATTTCATTATTCTTCTAAAAGGAACATAAAATTCGACAATTTCTTCTGTCACTGTAATGAAAATCTTAAGAACGATGATGATGATGCTCTGGCTGATGCTGATGATAATGTTTTTGTTGTGGAACGTATGAAAAAAATACTGTTTGAATTTGTTATTCTTATTCAATTGAGGTCTTTAATATTTTACGTTTATT
>NDXZ01047144.1:13590-24014 GCA_003055125.1 Paykullia maculata
TTGTTTTCTTTTGTGGTAATTGTATTTTGTCCCCTTACTACCATACACTACATTTGCGTACAGGATTCATCGGTGATCCCAGTGGGCAATTGAATTGTTGCGCAAATTCTACAGAGTTAGATAGTGTTCCAATAACCCGAAATCTGCCTGGACTATGTATGGCAGTATTTAGTTTATTGCGTACAGCTTCTGGACGCATCGCACCACACCACACCTGTCCAAAGTTTAGGAAAAATAATTGTTCAGCCGTCATATTGATGCCTGGAAGACGTTCATCTAAGGCCTTCTGTGGATTTTCCTTTAACCAGTTTTTGTAGGCATGAAATGCTTGTCGTATACCACCATTGTCGGCAATATTTTCACCTTAATAGATAGAAAAGAAAAAAATATCCGTTAGAAGTGTTAGTCAAAAAACTCACACGTTTTTCTCTTCTCTCTCTTTATTATTTTAAATTATCAAACTTCTTAAACTAAAAATTGTAACGAAAAATTATCTCCGATATGCAATTACCTTGGATACCTATCTAGTTTAACATTGACATAGTAGTTAATATTGCTTAGGAGTTTCATTAGTACCTTCCCTTCAGGAAACCTGGGGTCAAGTGTCTCCAAGTCACCACTTTCGTCGACTATTGTGTTTACATTTTGGTCTCCAAGTCGCCACTTTTGTCGACTATTTTGGTGACTTTTTGTTGATATTGTCAACAAAGCGTCAATACTTTTTATTTTACAAGTAAAAAGAACCAAAAGTGTGGACTAATGTTTACATATGGTCCCAAAAGAACTACCTAGTTCATGGTCCCAATGTCAGTAGTGGATTTCCAATGACACGCACATGTTAAATGTCTATAGTAAATAGCGTTGGCTGGGGTAGAATAAGTCACTAGCACTGGCGACTGTGTCAATAGTAAGTCAGTACAGTTTCACTATTGACATTTCCTGCAGGGTTGTTTGTTAATAATTTAAAGAACTTTTTACAAATGACATAAAAAACTTAATTTACCCCACAATATTTTGGGGTCCCTTTAAACTTTATTTAATCGTTTTCACTGCATATAGGTAATTAAGCAAAAATAAAACTTGTTATTTAATACTCACCTTGTGTACTTTCACCATTTAGGGCAATGCCAACCTCTCCCACTGTATAGTTGCCATACTGCGATATAATACACCTGGCCCTTTCATCAAACCCTTTAATGGCTGTATCCGACCACCATTTGTGAATGCTGCCATTAAGATCGAACAGACGACCCTTGTCGTCGAAGCCATGAGTTAATTCATGACCAATTACCACACCAATACCACCAAAATTCAGCGACCGAGGGAAATGACGATGATAAAATGGTGGCTGTAATATGCCAGCCGGAAACATTATTTGATTTTTATTACGACTGTAGTAGGCATTCACAATGGCTGGTGCCGTTTGCCAAGTGGTCTTATTGACCGGCTCATGTAATTTATTCTGTTCAATTTTCGTAGTATGCAATAGGACATTTATGGTATTTTCAAAATACTTTTCGGGATCAATAGATATGCCGGCGTACTTTTCGTTGAGTTCATTGGCGTCCAGTATAAAGTCGGGATAACCTATTTTTAAAGACATGGCATTCACTTTAAGTTCAGCTAAACGTTTGGTTTGCGGATCTAACCAATCGGTGGTTTTGAGTATGTCTCGAAATGCTTGTTGCAGTTCATGTGTCATTTTTAACGTATCCTTTTTACTGTTTTCATCAAAGTATTTGCGCACAAACATGGAACCCAAAGCCATGCCCATATTGGTATTCACCTGGGAAATGCACACCTTCCAGCGCGAAGGGCTTTCTTCGCGCCCAAAAAGAGCATGATAGAACGTTTGCTTGATATCATCAAAACGATCGTCTACATTGTTAATACGGTGACGCACAAAACGCCATAGCAAATAGTTGGCTATTGTTTTGGAATCAGTGTCGGATAAAAGATTTACTAGTTCTTCCATATAATCGGTGGCGTAAATGACTATTTCATCCGAGGGATTTATAGTTCTTTGTTGCAATATGGTCAAATAGCGAGACCAATCGATTTCGGGTAGTCTGTTGTGCAGCTCATTTATGGTCATTTTGCGATACAGCTTAGTGACATTGAGACGTTTTTCGGCTGGGGCCGTAATAGAAGCCAGTTGGGTTTCAAAGTTAATGAGATCAGCAGCTGTTTTCATGGCTATGACTTTGGGTGCCCCTAGTTTGTGCATTACTTCCGACATAAATTGTTGATAGGCCTGCAAATACTTGGAATTTACATCCTGTAAAAAGTACTCACGCGTAGGTAGACCTAAATTGGTTTGATCAAATTGTATAACATTCTCATCGGAATTCTGTATATCCGGTCCCACCCACTGCACGATAAGTATATCGTTGTTATAACGCCTTAAATGAGCTGTCAAATTAAGCCAATCGAAATTCTGGGCATTCCAATGTGGATCCAATACTGGCCAACCGCCTAGGCTTTCAACAAGTTCCAAGAGAGGTTGTATGCCTCTCTTTTCCAGCAGTTTGCTGTTAGTGCACGACTGATATAAATGTTTTGCCTTAACCTGAGCATCTATTTCAGCTATATTTCCCTTGTTAGTAGGACTATTTTCTTTACAACTGTGAAGAAGGGGCTTCGTATGGCCATGATTTTTAGTATGAGCTGTGGATTGATGTATTTCAGCCGTATGATTGCTTGAAAAACGTTTTCTTTTCGTATTGGTAAATAAACTGTGTCTGCGATAACGGTTTAATATTTTTCCTAAAACATTTCGTTTCTGTACTATTTTCTGTCGTATATTTTCTTTTTGCAATTCCTGCTGACTTTCCTCTTGCAAACTCTTGACAATATCTGCCTGAGTATTGGGTAATTGTTCATAGGTATTGGACTCAATTAGCTGTATCTTTTTTGCGGGCGTGGCAGATGTTTCAGCCGTCTTTGATTCTAGTAATTCTTTTAGGACGACATCCAAATTTTCTCTTAACATTTCAAAGGTATCGAAGCCAGCCTTATCTTTGGGTATGGGATGGTGCTTTTCCCAATTGCCGCACACGTGCTTATAGAAATCTTCACAAGGCTCTACAGACTCATCCATGTATTTCTTCATGGTTCGAGCTTGAGTTTCACGTATAGTCTCTTTAGTGCCTTTGGCATTCCAAAATGTTTGCAAGCTGGAGGTGGTTTCAATAAATGCAACATCATCTTGGTTTTCTAACTTTAAAGTTTCTTCATTGGATTTTTCCTCACTAACACTGGTCAATTCTTCAGCAAAATTTTCTGCTTCATCTTCATCGGCTTTATCTCTTCTTAGTCTTCGTCTTCCATATGATTCAATCAAGGCTTCCAATTCGAGGTCTTTATGGCTTATGTGCGTATTATAATCGAAATTCTCTAGGCATTCTCTTGGTATGACGGTAGTATCTCGAGGTAAAAAAGATGTTCGAGCATCTTTCATTATATCACGATCTTCCATATCCATGTTCTCACTCAAACCAAACTTAAACGACATACATCTTTTAATCCTTTCCGCCTCACTGCGCAGTTTCTTTTTATCTAAGGGCACCAGCAGCTGTTCATTGATCATATCCTGAAAGGGATCATTGTCCAAAGATCCATCATAATCTTCCAAATAAACCGGTTCTTGTTCATATCTCACTTGAGTTTTATACTTTTGATGCAATTGCAAAGCCATTAGCATGCCATCCATGCGCATAAGGAGTATTAAAACCAATGTTATAGGCAGCATTAAAACTGGAATAATAATCAAAAATTTACAACAAGTAAATCCAGGACACCATTGTAAACGTCCCGTCTGAGCGTTAATGCCCAAACCCAATTTGAGTTTTGAGCCCATTCTGGTCTTACAACTCGAATTAGTCTTTGCAGTTGACTGCTGAACATAATTGGAGGAGTTATTGTGCACTTGCGGTAGATCACGTTTTTGTAACATTTTAATCACTTTTGCAATATTTGTACTAGTTAATTGATCATTTGTATTTCTATTCATCATTATATTATCATGATAATTTGTCATATTCTATATGAGAAAAAAAATAAACGTTTTTATGTTTGTCAAAATTGACTGAATTTATTATGAACGTTTCTGTTCATAAATTAAATTGTGTATCGCGTTTTTAATTGAGGCAAATTTATACCGAACATGACTTTGATATACTTTTTTTTTATTAATGTTATTTTCGCTTTTTTTTATCTACAAAATGTTTTTTATACATACATACTTATCCATGTATGTATGTATGTATGTCTTGAGCCTCAACCACTACAATAACATTAGCAAATTACTATTAATTTATTGTTTACAACGCGAAAAAAATTAAAGGAAACAATTTTAAACCTAACGAAATGATCATCTATTTGATCTGAGCTGAGCGAAGCTCAGAAAATGACCATTTATGTGGACCGATGTTTTAGAACTGACTACGACATTTTAATATTTTGCTATCGAAGGCTGGATGGATGAGTACATGTGTACGACTCATCTTTAATTGAAATTAAAAAACTGTGATTGTTATTAATGACAATATTCTCATTTGTGCAAGCTCTCTCGCAGTTTGCTCTTTTTGAAGATGCTTCAAAGAGTGAAAAAACTTTATCGTAAAATCTTTGTGTAAGCAATTAAAACTTTAGTTATTCAAATAATTATTTTTGGTAAAAAATTGCGTTTAAATTGAATTTAAAATAATTTAGAAACAATTAAACTTACTTTCATACATATGTACATACATATATACATAATGTGTTATTAAAGTGTAATTTAGTTTTTATCTTTTAGGGCAAACAAATTATTGGTATTTGTTTTTGTGAAAAATGATATTTAAAGCTTTTATTTCGCAAGTAAAAAAAAAATTATAATTTTGTTTGTTTCTATACGAAAAATGTTTGGAAAAGTTACGCAGACAATATCACAAACAAAAGTGTTGGTCAAGTGGAAGGTCACATTGTTTTGATTGCTTTTGTAAAATAGTGTGAATGTCTTAAAAGTTATGGATTTACTGGATTCCTTACAAAAATCCCGAAAATCAAAAAAATTATGTAAAACTTTTTTAGTTTATGAAAGCTGGTGTAATTTTTTTTATTCGTTGGCATTTTATTTATTAAATCCAATAAAAAAAAAATTTAAATAATTTCATTTTAGAAAACATTATTTAATTTAAATTCAATGGCAAATGTCATTCACATTTAAACGATCTTTATTTAATTTCACTTCATTTCAATTCTACATTGTAAAACATTTAGAAAATAACATTTCTTTTATTGAGTTAAAATATTTATCATCTACAACTAATACTATTCATTCTAACTACTCAGATATTTATTATCATTTGCAATAAGTTAAAGACAATTATAGAATTAAATTCTAATCTTGTATTTGTAGGGGGAAACAACAGAAAACAAATCTTTATTTATGGAACAATATCGATAGTGTGTGTGTGTGTGTTTGTGTGTGCGATCCAGAGTGGATATTTACATTAATCTAGTATAATTTTTATAGTGTCACTGCCATTTAAATTAAGAAACAGTTAGATCGGCCTAATTGTTGTTTACCATTATATAGTAAGTACTCGTACGTATACGTATTATCCATACAGTGAGGGACAATAAAATAAGTACACATATACAAAATATTTTTGGAAATTTTTTTAAAATAATTACAGCCGTATTTAATAACAAAAATTTAGCATTGAGTTAGCATAAGTGTCATTTTTAATGTATTTTAAAATCAAACTCTTATTATTGGCAGCTAGAAATTCATTATAAATAAACTCTTTGCCAACTCTCTGCTTAGCCTAATCGGCTTGCAAGTGAGCAGAAAGTTGTGTGCAATGTATACGTAGTTTCTAATTTTTCTTTATAGATACGGCCGTTAAAAGTTAAGTTTTAAAAGACCCTAAAGAAGTTTTAAACTTAGACTTATCAATCTTATAATTAATTTTTTGATGATACCACACAACGGAGTGGCAAAGTATTAAAAATAAATTATAAAAATAAAACCAATTTTGTATAAAGAAATCCCTTAAGGTGGATTCACTCATTGTGTCAAGCCAAAATTTTTGTGCGGACAATTTTTTATATATTATACGTCTCGCTTTTTGAGAGAGACAAATATTTTTTTCCGAACAACTCTCAGTTTGAATTGGTTTAATTTTAATTTTTGCCAAGACAAAATTGAACTGAGTTGCCACTAGTTTAAATTTTTTCATACGTAGTTGAATTTAATAGCAAAATCGGGTAGCAAAATATAAAATCAATTCAAATGTAATATGCCGTGTTTACGTATGTATGTATGAATTTGATGTGGTAGCTTTGATTTTCCGGACAAATTTTTTTTTCTGCAGAAAACTCAGTAAAAAAAATGTTGTCCGAACGCAATTTTTGTCCGACACAAGTGGGTGAATCCACCTTTAAGCTTTAATAATAAATTTGTGGAAAAACTCTATTTAAACATTTAAAAATGTCCCCTTCCACTCCCTTTCGTTTTGAGTATATTTGTTCTCATAGGGAAGAAAACTTATGGGTATATTATTTATTTGAAAAATCTTCCGACGTTTTCAAAATCAGGTTTTACAATCTTAATTTATATTTGTTTTAAACCTTTGCATATGTATATCGAATATTTATAGTTTTATTGTGGTTTAATTTGTTTGCCGTATAAGTAATTGCGAATGTGTATTCAAAGACACTTGTTTGTGCCTGGTATAACAATGAACCATTATTGAAGATGATAGTAGATGTAGATGATGATTATTATGATAATTAGATTTTTTCATTGGTTGTTGTAAGTTCATCAAAGAAACATATATAGAAACATTTCTATTTTTAGAAAATGTTTGAAAATTATTAAATTAAAATTTTTTTTGAATATATTAAGAGGCTTTAGGTTATGTTATAAAATTAATTTGCTTTACATGGACGGTGCCACGTCTTTTATCCGATCCTATCCATTTTTTGTTCTAATAATTTAAATGAATTTCTATCAAACACGCAAATTAATGTCAAAGGGAAATCTATGCTTTAATAGTTCTTCCAATATGACATACATTTTTTTTAAGGAGGTGCCACAGATTTTAATCTGTGTTAAAGTAACTGTGATTTTTATAATTGTTAAAATAAGAAATATATTTTTTTAATTTGGTTTGTTTCTCTCTCCAATTAAAATTAAATAAAAAAGGTGACAATAAATTTTAAAATGGTATACCTATCTCATATATTTCCCCAATGATGTATGTATGCAAGGCAACGTATTTTATTTGTATAGGGACATCACGATCCTATCAATATTTTACTGAATAAATCAATTATTGTCAAAGTTAGCCACGCCAAGCTTAAAGATTATATTATTCAACTGATATATTTGGGGAACTATATTACTATTCCTTTACATGGGGGTGCTACAGAACCTGCTACGTTTCTCACCTTATTGAACTTAAGAAGTAAAATTATGTGAGGTCTTAAACTTTGTCATAATATGTATTTTTGTTGAAAAATAGGTGCCACGCCTACTTTGCGCCACATATAAAGCCTAACTGCTTATGAACATTAATATTGTAATAACCCACACAAAACTTGTAAAACTCATGTATAACAGTTATCAAGATATAAGAACAAAACTGTTTTTTTTTAACTTTAAACTTGTAGACAAAGGTTAGCCCATAGATACTTTCAAGAAGATAAATATCAATGTTGCAAGTTTTACAAAAATTGGTTCAGCTGTATAGGCGTGATTGCGGCACAAACAAACAAACTTACACCTAATTTTTTATAATATGTATAAATGTATTTATATGAATAATAAGAAAACTCATATTTTTAAATATCTGGTCCTTGGTTCTTATATTTTCATATGTAAGTATGTCGCCAGAACATCGTACAATGCTCGTATTAATTTAAACAATTTCTATTATTTTTTTTTGTGTGTTGTTCCTTTGTACTCGTATTGAAGAAATCTAAATTTATGCGTTGTAGAGATTTTTCTGTACATGCAAGTGTATGTGTGTGTATGTTTGTAATTTGTTTATTTTTTGCAATTTCTGTAGAGATATAATATGTACGCAAGTACTTTTACCCATATGTACGGGTGCAAAAGAGTGTGTGTGTTGTTTTTTTTTTTTATACATATTTGCTATATTTGATTTTTTGAATTGCAAATATTTTAACCTTAAACCATTTACATAATTGAGTTATGACCGAAATTGATTTTGAGTGTCTCTACGTATGCACATTCAAAATTTAAAGTATAGGCATTCGTTTTTGTTCTGTATTTTTACTTTTTTATGTGTTAACTATTTTATTAAAAAATATGATTTAAAAAGTTTATAAAATAAATAAAAATAAATTCGAATCAATAGATTTATGTTGAGCATATGCACCGCTTTTGTATATTCAACATCTTTTAAGAGACTTTATTTTTATTTTTTAAATTTTATTATTAAAAATTACTTTAAAAGCATACAGAGCTTAAACACAAAAATTGTTTATTAAACACAAAGAAAATTCTCCTCAACTTGCTGAATCAAGATACATAGTTAGACCCCTTGCTACTCTGTGCATTACGACTGCAATTCGAATTATAAGCATTCGATTATTTGATTTGATTTGAAATTTTCCACAAATAAATCATTATATTTTAAAAATTAAAAATACAACATTTTTTCAACAATCTTTGTCGAATAATTAAAGATTTACATATATTTATATTTTACATAATAAAATATATATAGAGCCCAACACCCGCTTGTCCAAAATTACTAAAAGTAGGTATAAAGTGTTTATTAATGTCGTTAAAGTCTTTGTTTACGTTTATGTATGCTTTACATTAAACTTCCCTCCAAAAGCAAGAGCTGGGTCAAAGTACATACTTATGTAAAAAAAACATTAAAAAAAATTTTATTTTATAAAAATTCAAGAATAATTTCTTTACTTTAAGTAGAGTAAATAAATTACTTTCGTTGTCTGATTAAATGTGAATGAACTTACTGCATTGTAAATACATATGTACATGTAGTTGGTTTCAAAGGCAGATTTTTAAACATATTTAATTAAAAAAAAAAAAAAAAAATTAAAAGTAAAAAAAAAAATATTTTCTTGTTACTTATACATAAATATCTACAAACGTAACGCTACATTCGCAATGGCAAAGTTAATTCACTCGGCACCCCATTTTTACTAGTTAAAACACAGGGAAGAGACATTTAAAAAATATTTGTCAAACTGTAAAAAATTTGGACAAATTGATATAAAAAAAAAAACAAATAAATAAACAAAATAATCAGAAACATAATAACAACACAATTACTAATTCAAAATTTATTTTTATTATTTTGTTATGCGTTTTTCACTTTTACACTATTTTTGTACATATAGTTCATTCTAACTTAACATTTGCTTTTTGTTATGGTGATGGTAACATTTGTCTGTTAATTACAGAGTGGAAATAAAATGAAGTGATATAAAATGAGGCGGTAAATATAAGAATTGTTGAGCAAGAAAGAGCCGCTATATTCGGCTGAGTCGAATTCTGGAAATGTAACAAAAGATATGTTTTTAATTTAGAAATATGTACCTACATCTTACATGGAAACTTGAACGTTAACGTGTTACATTTGCTTTTCGCTTGTTTAGTTTTAATTCTATAAAGAACAAAAAAGTTCCATATTAATTTTAAACTTTTGATGATACGTACATACATACATAATTATGTACATACGTTTATTATTATCTTATTTAATTATAATTTTATATATGTATTATTTACAACTACAATATTAAATAAAAACAAGTAAGAGCGTTATATTTGGCGGTGCCAAATCTTATATAACCTTCACTACGTATATTTCCGTAAACAATTTTTTTTTGCCGATATCTCGAACAAAAATTTTTTTTGCTCATATCTCAAAATTTTTTTTTTTTATTTCTCAAAAGGCCTGTCTAATTGTTTGATTGTTTGATACCAATAACGAGTCCGTACAACATCGGGGGGCTGAGAAAACTTGATTTTAACAGACAGACAGACAGACAGACGGACAGACGGACATGGCTAAATCGGCTTCCCTATCTATAAGGATTCAGAATATATATATACTTTATGGGGTCGCAAATGCATATTGTAGAAATTACAAACGGAATGACAATCTTATATATACCCTTATCACCATAGGCGAAGGGTATAAATAGAATGAAATAAAAAACAACGAAATGCATACAACTAATTAATAATTTTTTTTTTTAAATTCCACATATGACATTTCGATGGGTTATTTTGTTTTTTATTTTGTATCACATACCTTAGGGCGGTATTTTTATCTTAAACAAATATTTATCAAATAAACAGAGCCCTTTCATTTGCTACCATTCAATGTAAATCAATAAACAACATCTGGCAGCACTTTGTTTCCTCTATT